>QJPP01007281.1:600000-890598 GCA_003996215.1 Jaltomata sinuosa
CACATTTCCTTGTTGAAGAAGGGTGTGGGTGATCTGGAATCGATAGTACCTTTGGAGAGTGTCGTTGTGAAGGATAGCCTCACCTATGAGGAGGTTCCAGTTGAGATTCTTGACCATCAGGTTCATAGGTTGAGAGATAAGGAAGTCACCTTAATAAAGGTTTTGTGGAGAAATCAGTCCGTAGAGGGAGCTACTTGGGAAGCGGAAGCAGCCATCATGACCAAGTTCCCTCACCTCTTTCCCTCCGATTCAGTTTAAGCTTGAGGTAATAGTTCCTCTCCAGTTTCTCAGTTTACTCTCATGTACTTCAGTCTCAATATCATATTCCCTCAGTTATTCTTGCATTTCAGCATAGTTGCATACTCATGGGATTCAGTTTAGTAAGATATCAATTCTAGGACTCATTTGGTAGGGATTGCAACTCTTTTCCTCCAAACTCAGCTTGTTTAGTCTTCATTCGAGGATGAATTATCCCAAGGGGGAGATATTGTAACACCCCAGAAATTCCAATCCTAGACTCAGCTCAGAAAACCAAAAAAAAATAAAAATTCCAACAGTCAGCCGGAATTACGAGTTAGATCCATGACCCATGGAAGTTTCCACGAGTCGTGGACTGGACCCGTGGAATCTAATTAGAGACCTGAAGATTTCTCTGAGAACCACGATTGGGTTCTACAAATCATGGAAGGATCCACGAGTCGTAAACCCAAGTAGTGAAACCAGACCAGAGGCCAGCCATTTCTTTAAGGACCACGCTTCTGCTCAGTCTTTATTATACAAAATTGTTTTAGTATATGACATACCATGGATTAGCTTAGGGTCACTTGAGTCTCTAAGCACCGCATTACATCCAGGGTATAGGCTTAAGACATGACAATATCGGACTTGATAGTTGTTGATATTGATAGTACATCCTCTCATGAGTGAGATTTGAGTCTTTTGAGTTGGAATGATAATTTTTGGCTTGTAGATGATGTCTTAAGTTGAGTATGGCCTTTGTGTCTGAATTAAGATAATTGTGTTCCTCTTATCACTGTGAATTTCATATACTCACTCATATTCATATCATATCATTGATAAAGAGATATTTTTTAGAATGATATTTTGAAATAACTTGCATACCCGATGGAAAAATATTTCTAGTGGATTTTATTGACTTTTGACTTGCATGCCTGATGGAAAATTATTCTGAGTGGCCCAATGAGAAATGTTTCTAGGCGGATTCATGATTTCCATGCCCTATAGAAAACTATTACAAGTGGGTATATGGATCTCACGAGTTCCTCATGGATCCCAGCTAGCTATACAGGGCAGCGGGTGTATAATGTAGTATTCATTGCATTATTTTGCATTCATTTCATTATCTCTATTGGATCATTTTCATTGTTGTTGTATATTATGATTGATGAGTTGTTGTTATCAATCTAGACTGAGAATTTGTGGACTTGAATAGTGTTAATTTGCTCTATTATTATTAGTATCTGCTAGTCTAGGTGTGGCCTTCCTGTCCATAAGTGTTCAAGATTTTTGTTTATAGTAGTATCTTAGGTGGTGCTCGTCATCACTTTAAATTAGGGTCGATCGACAATACTTCTGAGTACATGTGGTTGGTGCTCACACTTGTTTATTTATGTACTTTATATGCAGGTTTGGAGCCTATTATTCCTGGACGCTAAGTTCAAGTTCGTGTTTGGATTTTCCTTGAGATTCAGAAGTAGTGGATGATCTTCTTTGGTGCCTACCGGATCTCTTCAGTCCCTTTTGGCTATCTTCTATTATTTTTGTGATATTATAGACTCATGATGTATTTTCCTTGTATTACTTTTAGAGGCTTGTACCTTGCAACTAACAGACCTTAGGTTGTTGTTGGTTTTTGTATTCTCCTTTATCATTATTTTATGAGACTATTTTGGGATTTAGCATTATGTCTATTTACCTTTTGTATTTTATTTATGTCAGTTTTTGAGGTATATGTAGGCTTTCGCTTACCTATCAGGTGGGTGTGATAGGTGCTATCATGGTTGAGTTTTGGGTTGTGATAAGTTGGTATCAGAGCCAGGTTCATTGGTCTCACAAGTAGAAGTCGAGTCTAGTAGAGTCTTTTTGATCAGTGCAGAGACATTTGTTATCTATCTTTGAGAGGCTAAGAGACTTTAGAAAACTCCCTTCTTTCTTTTTTATCGTGTTAAAAATTGGATTCACTAGTTACTGATATCCGTGTTTCACTCTCTCACAGATGATGCAGACTCGTGCTACTACAAAAAGAGGTCAGAAGCCTATTCCAGCACTCGTGCCTTCTGCCCATGTCGAGACACACAAATGAGGCAGGAGATGTAACAGGGGCCATGGAAGAGTTCGTGCTATGGTAAAACTCAGGAACCTACTCATGTCCCAGGTAGGGCAGAGTCTCCTGAGGATGAGTATGTTCTTGAGGATGATCAAGTTTCAGTTGAGGAGGTGGGATCAGAACAGGTTTTACTTTGGTTCATAGCTTCTCAAGTACTTTAGGACACCTTGATTTGTATGTTGTGCTTATTAGAGGGTATGTCTTAGAGTGGTGGTATGGCTGGTACTCTCGAGGGCTCATATACTAGATTTTGATTATAGAGATTTGGTGATCCTCATTTTCTCCATTACAATTTGAGTAATGTCCAAGGGATCTTGCATTTTGACTATGATTTTCTGATAGTTGACAACCATTGTGAATATTAGAGCATGATTTTACAACCCCACTTCTATCCATAATTGTGGTGGAAGCTGGTTTCCCAAAGTTTGAGAGTTGTACATAAGAGGATAGTGATTCTGGTATTGGTTGGGGAATTGCATGTTGTTGAAGTTGGGATATGGAGTTTTGTTCTGGAGTGGAGAGGCATGAAGAAGAGGATAAGTTATTAGTAGTGGAAATATTATGATTTTATATAAAAAAAATTGTATTTGTAGAAGATACAACTGAGGTACTTAGTAATGATGATTGAGATGTTGCTAATTTGTTATTAGAGTTAAGAGGCGTAGATTTGATGGGGGGATAAAGATATTGGTCTAGGCTAAGAATTTCACATAGGCCTTGAACATATAAGGCGGTCATGTGGACTATGTTGGTGGATGGTAGGGTAATAGCTTTCAAGGATGACTTTGGGCTATCAGAATTTGTATTGGAATAAATCTAAATGGAAGTTGAGCATGGTTGAAATGACTTGAAAGCATTGAGAGCATGACTAGTATCATAATTTGCAGAAGTAGTCATAGATACGTATGGGTACTTGGAATCAACTGGACCAAACATATGAGATGGGCCAGATTGATTAGTAGACATTGATTTAGTTGGGCTAAAATTAGGGGTAGTTGAAATGAGCTTTAGATTGCATTGGACTGTCGATGTTTCCAAAGATAATAATCTAAAAGATTTCAAAGAGATTAATTCAGCAAGGGCATTGATATGATTATTCACCAAATTATGATTAGGTTTTACTGTTGAAGGATTAGAAAACTTACCTGTGGCAGCAGCCAAGGTCTGCACTTGAGTCGGTAGGCCTTGGTGTAGCCAATGGACCTCTATCTAGTCCGACCGATAATGTCAATGGAGATTTTATGGCTATATTTTGATTATCTCATGTCGATGTTTTAAATTGCATTATTTTCCATGGATCATTGACTATTGATATTAAAGAGGTGGTCATGTAACCATCAATATTAGAAATATTAGTTAATGGAGTAGATGATTGGATTTTAGGGACTCCTAATTTTTGAAGGTCTGGACAGGATCTAGATGAGTAGCCTAGTCTGCCACATGATAAACAATGAAAATTGAGGTCTTCGTAATGGATAGTTTATTTATATGACCCAATAAAGACATAGTTTTAGAGGCCTCTCTATGGGAACTTCAATGTATATTCCTGCATAGCATTCTCTCATTACACCCGACGTGCATGTATCTATTTTTCATAATTTATCTAATTTGCTTTTCACTTTTTGTATGATCTCCATATCATAAAATTCAGTTGGGAGTTTTGGTAATCTGCAACAAATTACAAAGTAGGTTAATTTTGCTTCAGAAACTAAAAACTACGGCTCTCCTTGGCGAACTAAGAGAAAATAATTTAGGAGAAATCAAGGCCCTTTATGAAGAGTAATATGCATATTTTCAAGTATTGTGAGTTTTATTAAATAAAAATCGTGTCCAAGTTTTATAAACTGTTTCTCTTTTGATTGCCAGAGAGTGACTAACTTTTGTTTTAAAAGTTGGTGACCCACTCTTCTCCAAAAAACATTGACTATAACAGATTATTTCAACGTTGATAAAGTTGGAATTTATCCAAGCTTGTAAGAGGGATGAAGTTATCAGAAGGGCATTCAATCGATGTTTCATCATTGAGATTCATATTTTGTTCTGCATAGAGGATGGGATTCATATATTGATCTAAGTCCATAGATTTGGTTGATATAGTTTTATAGGATATAACACTTGCCTTAGTTGGTAGCATAGAGGAAGGGTCATCAATAATCATGTAATTGATATCTGGAGGTTCAAGGAATTTATCGGGACTTGTTGGTGTTAAGAGAGAGTTTTCATTGTTGTTCATGGTAGTTCTAAATATCTAGAGAGCAATTTCATTGCAGAACTTGGACAGGGTAGATTGTACCTTCATAAGATGAACAGTACATATAAGTAAGACATATCATCTACCTAATACAAATCAAACAAGGTCAAGAGAACCCCATACTTATGTCTAAATCATGATCATAAGTACAATTCTAGGGACTCGTATTTCTCCTTTCTAAACTCCAAGTTCAAAAAAGGTAAAAGAATGTCTCGAAAATTAAAAAAATACTATACATACATACATATTACTATCTAAATGAAAAATAAGAAGTTAATTAAAAATATAAGTGTAGGGAACATATTTGAGTTCATGTGGATAACATTGTAGGGGTGTGGGTGGATCAGTTGACACTCGGGGTCAACATCTAAATTTTTATAATTTTAGTTCATAATTGGACACCTCACACTTAATCTTAAGCATAAGAACTGACAAACATTTGTTAGTAGCTCAATTTCTAATAATTCTGTAAGAATGCATTAAAATATGCGAATTTATTTTTAAAAAATCAAAAAGTAGAAAGTAGAACAATTACTTTTTAAGCGTTTGAGTTAGTGAAAAGGATAAAACTAAGTAAATGCACTATCTTTTACCCGAAAAAAATAGAGAGAAATAAAGGAAAGCACATGTACAACCAAAAAGAAAGCATAGTCCAGGAAATACTGAGCATTTTACAGTATATTTTAACATTTTTAATTGTAATTTGAATTAATCAAGTAATTTTCCAGAAAAAAAATAAAGAAGTAATACTTGAGAGGCCTTTTGTGTTTAATTAAGAAATTTTGTTAAAATATAGTATGAGGTGCCTTTGCATCCAACTTATTTCATTCTCGATTTTTTCTTCGAACATAGAATTCTTGATGTTAGTTTGAAATTAGTGGTCTGATGGTTTTTTATTTGGTGGTCTGATAGTTATTATTATGAAAATATTATGGGTTAACTAGCACACAATCACACACAAAGAAAATAGAGAAGAAAATAACACAAGAATTTAATGAGGTTCGACTAGGCCTAATCCTCCAAGCAAAAGCAGAGAGTTTTCCACTACGAAAGAGAAAAAATGTACAATGCTTTATGAATCTCCAATTACAACTCCTATATATAGATCCTAAGTAGTCCCAAACCTATAAAAAAAAATGTTCTGTCAATCCTACAAGGACAATATTTTTCATTCTCAATTCGATTAGGACAATGAGATTCCTAAGCCAATAAGGATTATAAGTTATATAAAATATACGAGGAAAACAATTGAGGACATAACTAATAAATCTTTCTCTTGGCTTGTATTCTCTTCATCAATAGGAACAACGTCTCTCTGCCTTGTCTCAGCTCTTGAAAGGGCTCTACTGAGTATTGCACACACCAATCAAGTTTAGACAATGCCTAAATTTATTGGTCGGGACATACTTGATCATCATATCTGTCAGATTATCATGTGTAGATACTTTATTCACATTAACAATCCTTTTTGATACAATGTCTTGGATAAAATAATGTTTAACTTTAATATGCTTCATCCGCTCATGAAGTATATGATTCTTGGTAAGATGAATGGCACTATGACTTTTACAAAATACTAAAGTCTTATATTGCGCTAGTCCAAGATCACTTACCAATCCCTCTAGTCGTATACCCTCTTTCAGTACTTTCGTAATTGATATATACTCAGCCTCTGTGGTAGACAAAGCAACAACGGATTGCAAAATCGCCTTCCAACTGATGACACTATCAGAAAGAGTAAAAACATAATATGTTAGAGATCTTCTCTTATTGAAGTCCCTTGGATAATTCAAATCAACATAACCTACTATTGATTCACTCAGCTTGTCTTTGAAAAAAGCCAAGCCCACATCTGCAGTACCCTTCAAGTATCTGAAGATCTATTTCACTGCCTGTCTATAATGACCTATTAAGTCATTATTAAAAGGTAGATTGTTATGAGTGAGCTATTTGTGTGAAGAATGGGTTAGAAAAACTTCCAGGTTAGGAAACTAGAAATTTTGGGCTAGGCTAGTTTCGGACGAATTTTGAGTGAGGTAAGATCTAGGGCAATTCGGGAAAGGATTGGGAAAAATGTCTAAGTGTGAGCTAGACTTCCTTTTAGCTAAGGCATTAGGGAGTTGATAACGCTTAAACGTACTCTCCAAGATGGAGGTATTAGCGATGGTTAAGCAAAACACATTTATAATTTCCAACTGATGTTGGGGTTGAACCCAAAGAGAATAATGTAATTGCGATCGAGCTAATAAAGAATCTAAGCAACTTATTAAAGTTCAATCAAAAGAAAAAGATATCTATAGGGGGGGTTTATGAACTCAAAACAAAATATAAAGAAAAATAATCACAAGATAGATTGATCAATGGCTTTCACCTTGCTTTTTCCAAGCACGGACAACAAGGAAGACTTGGGAATGGGAATTCAACTCACAAGACTTGCACTGGGTTAACACGTGGGTAGTCTTGGATAGATGTATGCCTAACCATCTTTAAACCAATCGAGCATATATCTCATGTGTTCTCTCGAATCACCACGAGTGAGTAATAACCAACCAAATCAACTTGGGTGAGTTGGATATCTCTAGCTCCAACTCTTAGATGGGGGTTTTCGGCGAATTGAGCTATTCCTAGCTTCAATCTAGAATGAAATTCCAAATCCCCACTATTGAACCTTTCAGAATTTAAGGAAATCCTCTCTCAAGCAAAATTCCAAATTAGTATGCTAAGTCAATGTTTGGAACTATTAACTATAAATTCAAGCATGGAGGATTCAATAAACCCAAATAATCAAGCAAGAGCACAATCTTGATGTGAATTCAATACCCAAACAAGTATTATCTCTAATAAAAAACCCAAATCTCAATTCAACAATCACACCTACACATTAGCAATTAAGAATAAGAGTTGAAGAATGAAAACTAAAGATTTACAATAAAGAGCATCCAAATCTTCACTCCTATGGTATTGGTTGATGAACTTGCTCTCCAAGCTTTGCCAAAAGTTGTGAAAATAGAAGAGTTTTATGTGAATTAGGGTTTCCAAAAAGGGAAATTTCCATTTCTTCCCCGCAGCTGAGATTTCCTTCTTTGCCTATGCGTGCGGTCTACTGCGTTCGTGAAAAGTCTTCTGTCTGGTTGACCTTCACATAAGCGAGTGGTCTGCCACATTTGCATAGCTTCTGCTCAAGTGACCTTTGGGTACGCGGAGGGACTGCCGCATTTGCACAGGCCAATCAGCTGTCAGTCCCATATTTCTCCGAATAGCTCCTTTTTGACTTGTTTTCATTCGAATTCTTCCCGAACACTTCTAAGACATAGGAACCTACAAAATAGAAGTAATCCGTATCAATTGCACTATTTTTCCACTTAATATTAGCAAAAGCATAAGATTAAAAGCTAAATAAGTAGGTATAATACCAACTTATCAAACCCCCAAACTTGAACTATTGCTTGTCCTCAAGCAACTAAAAACTCTATTTCAAGAGGAATACAACACAAGTGCAAAGATATCACTTCAAGTCAAGGAAAACCCATTTCAATCGCCAAGTATGATTTCAGTTGGTACTAATGATTAGTCAATTACATGATAACTTAATTCAAGCATTCCCCTCTATTCAAAACATAATTCAAGGATACAATGGAACATTAAGAACAACCAAGTGACAACAACCAATCCTCAAGATGTGACTCAAAAACACTAGCTTACCAAAACATGCTCAATTGACTCATTTTCGGAGTTTATCAATGTCACCAACTATCCTAATTCGCATGCCCTCACAAGAACAAAAGTCCCAAAAACACATTATGTACAAACACAATCACAAGGGACAAATACAAACACTCACACTCACAAGGAATTTCAAGTACCAACAAGTATCAACCATAGGCTTGCCCTTATTTTCATTCGCCACTAGCTCAAGAACCATCGGTTGGAGATCTCAAAGAGGCTCGGGGATGGGTAGGATATGCATTTGGATTCAAGTTACTACATCCTCCTCAAACTCTACACAACTTTTTCAATTCGAATCCAAGGCCATTTCTTTCATTTTCATTCAACACGGGGCACCATTTCACTTCTTTTTATTTGAAGCCCCAATTCTTATCATTTTCTTCACCTTGGAGGATTTTCTTTCTTTCCTTTCCTCTTTGCTTTTCTTTTCAAACATCTTTCTTCTTTTTGAAAATTCTTTTTATGCAACAAACCAAGATAAACTCAATTAGCACTCCTCCAAGGTACCTTTTATCAACCCCCAAACTTAGGCTTTTAGCCTTAATTTCACACTTGTGGAGTTCAAGGAGGGACGGGTTCAAGAGAGGGATTCATTGTCAAAATGGTTCAAGGCTTGTACCGAGGTTTCCAAAGAAGAGGTATTAGGCTCAATAGGGGTGACTAATGATTCAATTTAAGTGCAATGGTGACTTTTAAGGTCAACTAGGCTTCAGTAATCACAAAGAAGGCCTAAGATTATTTCTCTAACCAAGAGTAATCAAGACTAGCATTAAAGACTAACCGGACAAGTTCTAGTTGACCCAAGCAAGTACAAGAATTATTCACTAAATCTCACCACACATGGCATGCAAATTATTCTAGAAGGATCAATTTTTACTTCCTAAACAAGAACAAATGGAGACACATTCTTCACTATCACATTATCATCGCCACTAGTGCACTAAGAGTCACAAAAAGATCAAATGGGTTGTCACAAACACCATTCTTTGCCATGCACTTTTCACAAAAAAATTCGGATGGGTATGCCTATTTCACTTAGCATGCAAGACTACTTCATTAGTACCAAACAAGTCAATCGCAACCAAAACCTCAAAAGATGACGATTTTCCCTTAAGAATGATGTCACTCAGTCTATCATTGGGCAAATTCATCTATCTAAATTGGTATGGCTACTCAAGGTTTATCAACACAACCATCACACCACACTGGCACATGTGATTCGCACTTTGTCAAAGTGCGGTTTGCACATCGACATGTGCGATATAATATTCCTAGCACAGACAAGTTCTATCTGGCCTAACGGGTACTCAGACTTCTCCTGGCCTAAAACATCCAACACATCGATGACAAAATACACTAAAGAAGCTAAAAGAAAAATAAAGAAGTACAAAAGAAACTAAACCATCAACTCTATCCATAGCAACTCCAAAACCCGACAAGGGCATACATCCATAAAACACATCCGACAAAAGCACAATAATATCCAAACAAACACAACAATCTTGGCAAGGGCACAGTAATATCCAAGACGAAAAAACAAGCCCAGCGAGGGCATAATAATATCTAATAATAAAACAAGCTAAAAACAATAAAGCAAGCTAAACTAGATAGAGTATGGTCTAACACGCCACCCCCAACTAAAATATGGCAGTGCCCTCACTGCATCAAAATAAGAGATAAGTTCGAGGGGGCTCCCTGAGGTATCTCAATCTGAATTGGAGGAAGAGGGAAACTGAAGTCTCTCCTCGTCCTCATCTTCCCCATCCTCTGGTTTACCCGATCCATAAAAAGATTTTAATCTATCCATCATCTTGATCAAGAACTTGTTTTTCTTCTTTTCATACTCGCTAAACTTTGTTTGTCTCTTTTTAACGTTTCCTTGCCTATGGCTCATATGCTCCAATCACTTGTTCGTCGCATTCAAGCGCCTACTAATCAACTTCTGCTCGATGACCACTTTGGCTAGGGATGGGGCAGACTCAAATCCTGCTGGTGTGTCGGCCCCAACTAGGCCAGAAGGAAGTCCAGCCAATAATTGCTCAATATATGGATCTACTTCTTGAATCTGGCTAGAGAGATGGCGCATAATGTAAGGCCCAGACTATAGTGGTCCCACCAAATGAGATGATCCAGATGCAACTATGGAAGGGCCAGTGGGCTCGGTCGAAGACTTTGTGAACTTCCCGAAGGATGGAGAAGATACATCAATCTTTCTCTTCTTAAGCTTTGCTTCTGGGGCCCTCTTCAACAGTGGATGTATCAAGGTAGCTGGTTTCTTTTCAACATCATTTGGGCGTTTTGACACCCCAGCATCATAACACAATTAGGTGATCAAGGATGGGAAGAAAATTCTTTTCGACCTTCCCATAGCTACCTCTTCCATCTGAGTCAAAATATGGAACCCAACATTCACATCCAACCCGTTCATGAGTGCTGCAATAATCAATGCTCGGTTAGAAGTCATATCAGTATCATGAGTGGATGGCAGGATCTTCGCATAGATAATTGAAAGCTATGACTTGGCTTCTACAGTGACTCATGTGAGTCAACCCCCTTTTTCAAAGTTAACCAATTCGGATTCACCCCATCATGCAACTTGTCAACCAACCACTGGTGTCCTTCTGGTTTTAATTTTGCAATATAGACCTCATTATCCACATCCAGAAGGTTGTATAGTTCACTGATGATTTCAGAGTTAAAAGTCACTTAGACACCCAAAATGGTAGTAACCAATGCGCCCTTGAAGTCGATGATTGAAGCATTAGCATAAAACTCTGTGATCATCGTGTGATTTGCCTTTATCGGTTGAGGAGCAAAGCAAATCCACCTACGCTCCACCAATATCCTCTAGATTTTTGACATATTTCTTTCAACTTTGTCCATATTAATTCTTTTTTCCCTAACAAAGGGCTTGGACAAGAGCTCGTCATACCAACTCTCAAACGATGCCACTAGAAATTTGTCATGATCATAGTTCCCCTTCATTTCCACCTCTGGAACATTTTCAACTTTATTGTCACTACCGTTGGAGGACATTTTTAGGAGCAAAGTACCTACAAAACAAACCAACATGTTAAAAGTTCTTGGAGACACTTAAAACAATGTATTATGAAGCACCAAGACTAAAGAAATGGTTGAAAAAATTCTGAAGTGGGCTGTGCGGAGCTACTGTTTTGGCACTGCAAGCCATTCCTTCTTCACTAACTTGGCCAGGTGTTCGCAAAGTGGAATTTTATTTTTCAAAAAATTTCCTCCTTCGCGAATGCGGCCAGGAGACCGCGAATGTGAAAGTCATCGTGTTCGCCGAGATCAGTGCCCCTTAGAGGCATTTTTTCAAACACCTGATAGGTACAATTCAATCAAACCATTTTATGCTCATTAGGCTCATGCTAATCACCACATATTTGCACTCTTTGCACAGACTTTCACCCACCTCGTTTAACAATCACCCAATGGTGTATTCATAAATTTATATTCTGAAATTGCCAGTTTAACCATTGTGATATCACAAAGAGTGGAAAAAGAGTAGAATTCATGACAATATTTAGAGTGGATGAGTTTCATACCTGATGGATTGCACATGGTAAATCAATGATGGAATTATTTTGTGCTTAAGGAAGAGGAGTACTATTGTTTTGAGAAGAAAAAACGTTTGAGGCCTTCTGGTTTTTGAACATTTTAACTTACCAGAAAAATGTCTATAAGCATCGCGTTCGCGGGTGGTACGGCACGTACGTGATAGCTTGATGTTCAATTGGCCTTCGCGTATGCGACCGATCCACCGCATTCGCGAAAAGGACTCACTGGATAAGATTTTCACATTTTTCTCTAGCTTACTGTTTGTGATGTGTGACATTGGGTACGACGAGAACTATGGGAAGTGCGAAATGTACCACTTTTTCACATGTTGATGTTTTTGCCCAGCTCACTGGTTGCTTGTGTGATGGCATGTGCGACGGACACTCTTCCAAGTGCAAAAAGCAAGTCTTTCAGAGGTATTTTTGGTTCTTCTCAATACTTGGGTCCTCTTCTCATTTCTTTGGGCACCTAAAAACAAATCAAAAGGAAACAAAAAGTGAAGTAAAGCATAAAAATGATGGGTTGCCTCCCATCAAGCGCACAATTTAACATCGCAACGCGATGCAAGTAACCTCATCATCTAGATTTCCACTTGGAAGATTTAAACCTTCAACCCAAAGTTCTATTTTGCATTTCACACTTTTTTGCCTTCAAGCGAGGAAGGTCGCTTTGCCTTCTTTCCACGACAAACTTAAAACTGGATAAACCTTCATGCATCCTCCTTCGAAGGTCTTCCAAAAGCTTGATTACTTTGACTTTCTCCATTCAATCAAACTTAAGGTCGAAAAATGGTTGGAGTGGGATTTGGGCGTCTCCGCCTTCAAACTTGTCTCATTTATACTATCCTCACAATGAGATGCCATGGCATCATTCAACACAATAAAACCAAATAAAATAAATACAAATATTCACAAAAATTGAACTAGAGTAAGTAAACTCAAATTCTAAACTAACTCAATATGCCAAATTATTCCTCGACAATGGCGCCATTTTTGATAAACGCTCAAACGTACTCTCCAAGATGGAGGTATTGGCGATCGTTAAGCAAAACACATTTATAATTCCCAATGGATGTCAGAGTCGAACCCAAAGAGAACAATGTAATCGCGATCGAGCTAATAAAGAATCCAAGAAACTTATTGAAGTTCAATCAAAAGTAAAAGATATCGATAAGGGGGCTTATGAACTAAAAACAAAAGATAAAGAAAATTAATCTCAAGATAAATTGATCAATGGCTTTCACCTTGCTTTTGCAAAGCAAGGACAACAAGGGAGACTTGGAAATGGGAATTCAACTCACAAGACATGCACCCGGTTAACACGTAGGTAGTCTTGGCTAAAGGTATGCCTAAACGTATTTCAACCAATCGAGCATATATCTCGTATGTTCTCTCGAATCACCCCGAGTAAGAAATAACCAACCAAATCAACTTGGGTGAGTTGGATATCTCTAGCTCCAACTCTTAGATAAGGGTTTTAAGTGAATTGAGCTATTCCTAGCTTCAATGTAGAATAAAATCCCAAATCTCCACTATTGAATCTTCTCGAATTCAAGGAAATTCTTACTCAAGTAAAAACCTAAATTAATATGCTAAGTCAATATTTACAACCATTAACTATAAATTCAAGCATAGATGATTCAATAGACCCAAATAATCAAGCAAGAGCAAAATTTAGATATGAATTCAATACCCAAATAAGTATTATCTCTAATACAAAACACAAATCTCAATTCAAAGATCACGTTTACACATTAGCAATTAAGAACAAGAGTTGAAGAATAGACTAAAGATTTTACAATAAAGAACATCCAATTCTCCAGTCCTATGATGTTGGTTGATGAACTTGCTCTCCAAGCTTTGCCAAAAGTTGTGAAAATAGCCAAAGATCCATTCCCAATTGGCTGAGAAGAGTTTTATGTGAATTGGGGTTACCAAAAGGGAAATTTCCATTTCTGCCCTGCAACTGATATTTCTTTCTTCGCTTACGTGTGCGGTATACCGCATTCGCGAAGAGTCTTCTATCTGGTTGACCTTCATATACGTGAGTGGTCTTCCACATTCTTATAGCTTCTGCTCATGCGACCTTCACATACGTGGAGGGAGTGCCGTATTCGCACAGGCCAATCAGCTGCCAGTTCTATATTTCTCCGAATAGCTCTTTTTTGACTTGTTTTCATCTGAATTCTTCCTAAACACTTCTAAGACGCAGAAACCTACAAAATAAAAGTAATCCACATCAATTACACGATTTTCCCACTTAATATTATCAAAATCATCAGATTAAAAGCTAAATAAGTAGGTAGAATACTAACTTATCAGGAATCCGTAGGACTTTTTAAGAGTGAATTCGGGTGAGTAGAACTCCCAATATCAAAGTTGACGTGAAAGGATTAGGTTAGAACATCAAGATTTAAAATGTGTTGTAAAATGGGTAATTTTGGAGAATTTCCTGAGGATTTGTTTCGTGTCAACCGCTATAGCGGTTGACACTGCACTGCGGTGGCGATTGCTACAGAGGAGAAATTCCCACTATAGCATAAGTCAAGGTGGTCAACCCCACTATAGTGGTCATCTACTGCTATGGCAGTGCCACTATAACGGAATTGGACTTCTATAGCGGGATGATGGGACAAGAAAATCTAAAAACGGGTTTTATAATTTCATTCTCTCCTCTTTAGTTTCAAAGAGGTGAGGGTTGCTCCAAAAACCCTCCTTGGCTACTCCAAAGCTTGGGAACAATGGGGAGGGATTATTTTTGCTCAATAAGGCAAAAAGCCATGGATTCTAGGCCCTCTCTCCATCAAGAATCGCCTCCACAAAGCTAGAATCTAGCATTTAGACCTCTACAACAGATGCTTGGCATCCAGGTAGGCTGAGTTTTTCATTGAGTAGACTTAGACCTATATTTCATTTCATATTATTGTTGTAGAATGATAGGAGGATTCATGTTTAGGCCTTCGAGCACAGAGTCTTGAGGAAATATTATGTTATTAACTTGTTGTTGAATAAGGAATGATGTTATCGCGGTGGTGTGGTTCATCCCGAATTTGTTTATATTTGATAACTTATGGGTGATGTTAGATTCCTGGAGACTAGACTATTAGGTAGGTTTGGGGAACCAGTAATGTCTGGGAACTAGACTACTGGGTAGGTTTGGGGAACCGGTAATGTTATGGGTAAATTAATGAATAGATATAGTGGACTTCGGGAATAATTTGACTAAAGGAAAAAAGGGTGAACACGAATGGTTGAAGTCTCCAGGTTAGGGGGATTCCCAGTAACGTGTTGTCTTAAAAGGAGAGTTCCTTAATTGATGTGTCTATTGAATAAGTGTCTAGGGGGTGAACCAAGAATTAGTCTTTGGACAGGATTTCCATGTTGGGTTACGAACCCAATTTCTGGATAGGTGATGGTATTGTTTTCCAAATGCATATGTATGCATGTAACCTTAACTTAATAATGTATGTGTCTTGCCTGTTTAGATAATGATTTTATAAATGTCTAAGTGACTGAGTGTCAATTATGTGAACTGAACTTCGTTTGTTGCTTGTTGGTGTTACAAGTGTGTTGCTGCTCATTTAATTATTGACTGTTGAATTTTGTATGACATTCGGTTGGCTCGAGTACCACGCCTGGTACGGGATACTAATGGTTAGATCGGGTACCATGCCTGATACGGGATACTAATGGTTGGCTTGGGTACCACGCCTGGTACAGGTTCTATATTGGTTGGCCCAGGTACCATGCCTGGTACGGGTTAAATATACATTATTGATTGTATTTTGTCGATGGTTCCATGAGTGGACTAGGTTGATTGTTGAATTTGTGATTGTACATATTGGTTCTTGAGAGGCCAGATTGTTACATGTAAATATGGGGTTGGTTCCTCGAGTGAACCGGGTTTGTCAGTTATTCATTTTCTTTACATGTTGGGTTCCTGAGAGGGCCGGAGTTTAATAGTAATTGACATATACATTAGTCCTTTAGAGTCGGGTTGGTGTGCTTAAGTGAAAAGGTTTTTCCTTTCATAAACCAGGGTCATATGTTAAATGGAATAGATGATGTCCTAGGGATCCTTGGGAGGTCCGGGTGATTTGCAAGTTGAGACATGATTATATGTGGTCTGGTTACTTGCATAGTTAGATGTGACTTATAAAGTTGTTGAGTCCGGTTGTTGACTGGGGGTATTATTGATAGTCACATGGACCTGGTTATTTATATTAGATGGTAATATTTGGTTGATGTCATCCCTTTGAAATTCCCAATCCGACAAGAGTGACAGGCCAACTAGCGGTGGTGTCCAGGCTAGTTGGGCACAAGACTAAAGGTTGTGAGGAATTTTGCTTGACGGGTCCAAGATAGGTGAGATTGGGGAAACTAAGGTTCCTAGGAATTCAGGTCTGACTGGGTTAGTGAACCAAGGCTAGTAATTTGTGAATGTCTGAACTGATGGAATGCCAAGGGTAAGGAACCTTGGGGGGTTGAATACGCAGAAACTCACAGGTAGCCCATTTTTTGGCTAAGGTCTAAGAGTCAAGGTGTTTGACTTAGGATCCTAACTTGAGTCAGGGTGGTGAACCAAGGTCTTGTAGGTTGCCTCTCAACTAGTTAGTAGGGGTGGATAGTAAACCTAATTGTTGAGACTTGAATAGTTGAGGTGCTTATAGTGGTTGATACATTGTGTGACTTGGAAAGTCTTAGTGTGGAGTGTGACTTGGGAAGTCTAGTGTTAAGAGTGACTTGGGAAGTCTAGTGTAAGGGGTGACTTGGGAAGTCTTAGAGTTAAGTGTGGCCTAAGGAGGTCCTAGTGTTAATATGATTGTGGAAAAGTCTTGGGTGTTACGTTAAACCAGGAGGGAATAGTCCTAAAGTAAGAGTGGATGTTGAAGGAATGGATATAATTATAATTTGTTGCATATTTTCTCTTGATTTCTATTATGATGGTATGTAGTGGATTTGGGTTAACCGATGATGCCTACCAGTATGTGTTATTTGTATTGATACTACTCTTGCTATACCATTTTTGAGTATAGTCTGGTTGCAGGATCAGTGATGTTTCATAGGTACAGGACGGCGATGATCTTTGGCAGCTTCTACTCTTCTTCCTATGTTGGAAGCTGTGTCTATTTTATATATTTGTACCTTTTCCAATAGAGCTCTTATACCTGTTTAGACTATTTCTTAGGGAGGGTTGTATTCAAGTTTTGTCAAGAATTTTCATTGTACTAAATTATTCAAATATTTTCCCATGATTAAAAAGGCTATTTTACCATATTTTATTTTTAACTTCCTCATTTACTTGTTGGATCGGGTGGTAAGGATTTTTCTATCTAGGTGCTTAGAGTAGGTGTCCGCATGGCCGATAATTAGATCGAGAGACTTTCAATGTTCTTTATCAAGATATGACATCTACTCACAACACTAACAACATGTGAAATATTCGAATGAGTGCAAACCATGGCATACATAATGCTATCAACTACACTCAAATATGGAACACTAGACATTTGTTCTATCTTTTCATATGTTTTTGGTGACATATCAACAAATAACTTAAAATGGGAAGCAAAAGGAATAGACACAGGGTTTAGCACCTGTCATTTTATGTCTCTTCATTAAGGTCCTTCTCAATATAGGACTGTTGAGATAGCATTAGCTTTCCAACTCTTCTATCTTGAGTAATTTTCACCCCTAATATCTTTTTGTAGCGCTCAAATTTTTTATCTCAAACTCCTCACCTAGTTGTTTCTTCAATCGAATAATTTATGATATATTTTTAACATCAATAAGCATGTCATCCACATACAACAATAAATACACAAAAGAACCATCTTCAAATTTCTTGTAATATACATAAATATGATATGCACTTCAAGAAAAGGTATTTTGAATCATGAATGTATCAAATATTTTATACAATCGTCTAGGCGACTGTTCAAGCGTATAAAGATTTCTCAGCAAGCAACATAATTTTTCTTACTCGTAGTGTTGATTCATATAAATTTATTCCTCCAACTCAACATGCAGGAATGTAGTTTTTACATCTAACTGTTCTAGCTTCAAGTTATAAAGAGCCACCAAAGCTAATAAGACCTTGATTAGAGCTATATCTCACCACCGGAGAGAACACTTTATTGTAATCTATCCCCTCTCTTTGTGTAAAACCTTTAGCCACCAACCTTACCTTATATCATGGTGCTTCAACCTCCGAGTTGCCTTCCTTTATTTTAAAAATTCATTGCATTCTACTATATCTTTTATCCCTTAGGCAATAAAATAACATTTCATGTTTGATTCTTTTGAAGGGACTCAATCTTTTCACTTATAGCACCAACCCACTAATTTACTTTTGTACTAAAAATAGTTTCTTTATAGCTACTAGGCTTAAGCACATCAATGATCTTTGCAATTGACAAAGCAAATTCTATAAAATTGTCACGACCCAGATCACTGTGAGTGGCACCCATCCAACCCTCGGATGAGCGAACCAGTAGAGTTCAACCCTTAGCCTAGTCTAACAGCCTAAAACCAGCAGCAGAAATTAAACTAGCAGTTTTAATAAGCAAAACAAATACTATTAAGAATATCCTGCGGAAAAATCTCACCTAGAATCTGAAAGTCATCGTACCACACACTACCAATACTAGAGTACGGGGATGCAACCCCAACATATAAATAATAAAGAGGTAGCCTAAGTTCGAAATAATTGGGCTACAACTCAAAAGATAAACACCAAGGTGACTTGGTCGAACAGCTCACCCTTGATATCTGGAACAGTCAGTCCTACAAGTGAGGTCGTGCGTCAACCGCCGGAAGATTTCATGTACTCACAAAAAGACTAGCAAGTGCAGTATCAGTACATAACCACCGTGTACTGGTAAGATCATCAGCCAGTTCCAAATAAAATAGTGTATATTCAGCACAACAAATTAAGTATAAGTAAGGAAGACATGCAACAAGTCATATAACCAATAAACCATCACTTTTTGTCTAGCCCGGACCCACCCTGGGATCCCTTCTAAACAACACCTAAGTGTTAAACAGACAACCCGGCCTAATCAAAGACCAACTCAGTAGATATAACAGGATTCTCGGTCACTCAAGGACCACCAACAAATATCACATTTTGATAAAACAGCCCGGTCCACTCATGGAACCAATAACAGTCAATGCAATACAATAATATCCATGCAATGATGTAGTAAAATAAATCCGTACCAAGCGTGGACCCGAGACAACCATTAGTATTTCGTACCAGGCGTGGTACCTGAGCCAACCATTTGTTATATTCGTACCAGGCGTGATACCCGAGCCAATCGTTAGTATTTCTATACCAGGCGTAGTACCCGTGCCAATCGAATGTCAATTAATCCACAGTCAAATAATGAACAAACAACTTGTAAAGCCAACAAGCAACACACCATTTAATGCACAAACTGTAAAATAGGACCTTTAGACATTGTAGACCATTCCTCTAAGCAACGCAATTCATACAAACACTTAGATAAGAGTACAAAAATATACAACATTCACAGGAATCGTAAGCCATCACCTACCTCGAAATGATCCAAGCTCTACTCAACCCGAGCTTTCCCGTGTTCCAAATTCCTTTCTCATTCTTGATCTAAAACAACATACAAGTACTTGAATTAACAAAAAAGGCCTGCATATTACCCAGATTACACCAAATCCCAAATCCCATACCAACCATGATCATCCTACCCTTTTTCCCGGGTTTCCCACCATTAATTCCCCTAGTTCTATCATTTCACGGATAAAAATAGAGAATTTAACAACATACGATCATAATACCTTACTTTTAACAATACCCAAGAACTTTCATGCCTAGAATCCTCCTTCTTTCCTGGATTCTACCATTCCTAGATTATTCCAACCCTTCTCCAAGTTCCCTCCTAGCAATTCTATCGCGTAGGGAAAGTAGTACGAAGTCTGGAGAGTATAAACCTTACCTTAGGGAAGAAAAATAATGGAAAACGGAGGAAAATCGCCTGGAATCGCCTTGCCCTTCTCCCGAAATGAAATTGTGAAAACTGAATATTTTGGGGAATGTTTCTGCTTTAATTCCCGTCGATCCCGCTATAGCGGCCCGCTCCGCTATAGCGGTACCGCCATAGCAGAGTCATCCGCTATGGAGAAGGCTGACCGACGTTGACTTCCGTTGTAGCGGTAATTTTTCTGCTACATTGGAGGTTGCTACGGTGGAGTGTCAATCGCTATAGCAATTGATACAAGACAGAAAGACGTAAAATCTTCAAAACTATTCCATTTTACAACACACTTGTTTTCTCGATATTTCAAAACAACCTCTTCACGTCAACCTCAATTCCGGGAGTTCTACTTACCCGAATTCGATTTCGAAAAGTCCCCCGGACTCCTTTATGTCTTGGCTACATTGAAAAACTATCACAAAACAAGACTCCTACCCTAATATTTACCCGGATTTCCCTAGACTCCACCTCACTCCAAAATTGGCCGAAGCTAGCCTAGCCCAGAATTTCAAACTCCCAAACTTAGAGTTTTCTAACTCTAAAACTTAGCACGATTGGACTACCCGTAATGACGGACCTGGTCATTACAATAGATACCAATTTACCCATCGTTCATCCCCGAATGATCAAACTCGAATTTACAGAAATAAAGGAAGGAAGGTGTAGTACATAAATCCTCAAACAAATGAGGGTACTTGTCCGCCATGTCCTTCTTGGTTTACCAAGTGGCTTCATCAACCAGACGATGCTTCCACTTAACCTTTACCATATCAATCATCTTTGTCCTCAACCTCCGGACATCCCGAGCAAGAATCAAGACTGGTTCTTCTTCATAACATAGATCCTTATCGAAAAGCACCTCATCCCACATGATGGTGTAGTCCCCATCCCCATGGTATCGCTTAAGCATGGATACATGGAATATCGAATGGACGCCCGACAAACTGGGTGGCAGTGCTAACTTGTAAGACACTGGCCCCACAATCTCAAGAACCTCAAACAGACCGACGAACCGAGGGCTAAGCTTGCCTTTCTTACCAAACCGCATAACTCCCTTCATTGGTGACACTTTCAACAATACCTGTTCACCAACCTAAAATTCCATGTCCCGAACCTTGCGATATGCATACTCCTTCTGCCTATTTTGGGAAGCCAGCAATTTGGTATGAATGCCCCTTACCTTTTCTTGCGCTTCTTTTATCAATTCCACTCCCAAAGCCTTTACATCGCCTTCCTCAAACCACCTAACCGGTGATCTGCCGCTCCTCCCATACAATGCCTCGAATGGTGCCATGTCAATACTGGTACCAATGGCCCCCGAAGTCTATCACACATGCTCTCAGCATGTCCTCCAATACCTGGATCGTCCTCTTCGACTGACCATCAGTCTGAGGATGGAAAGTTGTGCTAAAAGTGAGTTGTGTACCCAACTCTTCATGTACCTTGCCCTAAAATTTAGAGGTGAACTGTGTTACCCTGTCTAAAATTATGGACAATGGCACCCCATGCAATCTCACAATCTCTTTTACGTAGATCTTAGCTAATTGTTGTGAATTGTAATCTACCCTAGCCGGAATGAACTGAGCGAACTTGGTCATCCTGTCACCAATGACCCAAATTGAGTCATACCTCCCCAATGTCCTGGGAAGACCCACCACAAATTCCATGGCTATCCTTTCCCATTTCCACTCTGGGATTGGCATTCTCTGAAGTAGTCCTGCAGGTCTCTGATTTTCATACTTGACCTTATGGAAGTTCTGACATTTGGATACAAAGTTGACTATGTCCCTTTTCATCTCGGGCCACCAGTAATGTTGCCTAAAGTTCTTGTACATTTTAGTCACACCCAAATGAATTGAGTACCGTGAACCATGAGCTTCTGCCAAGATTTTTTGAATTATACCATCAACCCGAGGAACACAAATCCTTTCTCTTAAATGTAGCACTCCACCGGAGTCTAACGTGACGTCCCTGGATTCCCCAGATATTACCTTACCTTGAAGCTTACTCAATTTTGGATCCTGAAACTGTTTGGCCTTTATTTTCTCTATGAAGGTGGCTTTGACCTCAATGTTGGCCAACAACCCACCCTGTTTTAAAACACCCAAGTGAATGAACTTGTCCTCCAAAGACCAAATTTTCCTTGCTAGTGGTCATTTGGACACCCCCAAATAAGCCAAACTACCAATGTTAACTGCCTTCCGGCTTAATGCATCTGCCACCACATTAGCCTTACCCGGATGATATTGAATAGTCACATCATAGTCCTTCAATAACTTCATCCACCTTCTCTGCCTCAAATTCAAATCCTTCTGAGTGAACACATGTTGCAGGCTGCGATGATCGGTGAACACCTCACACTTGACACCATAGAGATAGTGTCTCTAAATCTTGAGTGCAAAGACCACTGCTGCCAACTCTAAGTCGTGAGTCGGGTAGTTCCTCTCATGCACCTTCAACTGCCTAGATGCATAGGCTATCATTTTCCTATCCTGCATCAACATAGCACCCAAACCAGAATGTGAAGCATCACATTAAACAATAGAGTCTTTACCTTCAACCGGCAAGGACAATATAGAAGACACGGTCAGAAGTGTCTTGAGCTTTTGGAAGCTCTCCTCGCACTTGTTGGACCACACGAATGGTATATCTTTTTGTGTCAGCCTAATCAGATGAGTAGCAATAGACGTAAAATTCTTAACAAACCTCCAGTAGTACCCTGCGAGCCCAACAAAACTCCTCACCTCTGCCACAGAGCTAGGTTGGGCCCAACTCTTGACTGCCTCAATATTTTGGGGATCCACCATCACTAACTGTTCTGACACTACATGCCCCAAGAACGTAACTGAAGTCAACCAAAACTCACACTTAGTGAACTTCGCATAATGTTTCTGGCGTCTCAAGATGTACAACACAATACGAAGATGACTAGCATGCTCCTTCCTACTCTTGGAGTAGATCAAAGTATCATCGGTAAATACAATCACGATGGAATCCAAATACGACTGAAATACCTTATTCATCAAACTCATGAATGTTGCCGGCGCATTGGTCAAACCAAACGACATTACTAGGAACTCGTAATGCCCATATCAAGTCCGAAAAGCAGTCTTAGGAATGTCCTCAGGCCTAATCCTCAACTGATGGTACCCCAACCTCAAGTGGATTTTCAAAAACACCGATGCACCCTGAAGCTGGTCAAATAAATCATCAATACGGAGTAGAGGGTACTTATTCTGGATGGTCACCTTGTTCAACTGCCTATAATCTATGCACATCCGCATACTACCATCTTTTTTCTTTACAAACAAAACAGGAGAACCCCAAGGAGATGCACTGGGATGGATAAATACCTTATCTAGGAGTTCTTGCAACTGAGTCTTAAGTTCCCTTAACTCTGACGGAGCCATACGATATAGAGTAATGGAAATGGGACGAATGTCTGGCTCCAAATCAATACAAAAGTCGATATCCCTGTCCGGAGGCATACCAGGCAAATCCGCTGGAAACACCTCTAGAAACTCAAAAATCATTGGAACTGACTCAATAGATGGGGACTCCACACTATCATCCTGGAGATAAGCCAAGAAGGCTAGACACCCTCTCCTCACTAGCTTCCTAGCCCGAACGATATGACCTTAACTGGCTTAGGCCTGTACACACCTTCCCACTCTAGTCTATCCTTACCCGGAATCTCTAGAGACACAGTCTTGGTGTTACAGTTCAACACAACATGATAAGGGGACAGCCAGGTCATGCCCAAGATAATATCAAAATCAGCCATATCTAGGATTACCAAGTCTACCCAAGTATGCAACCCCACAAACACAACAGAACAGACACGATAAACATGAGTCACAACCACAGACTCTCCAACTGGGATAGAAACATGGATAGGGGAATCAAGGATATCACAAATCAATTCCAGACCCAACACAAAATTCACAGATACATAACAATATGTAGAACCTGGGTCAAATAATACAAAAGCCATTTTATAGCAGACAAGAATGGTACCTGCAATCACCGCATTTGATGCTTCCGCCTCAGTTCTCCCTGGAAATTCATAGCAATGAACCCAATCATCAATCTGGGAAACTTTCCAGGCCAGCTACGCTGCACCCTTACCCACACTGTCGTTCCCTATGTCCCTCCGGCCTCCTTGAAAGTTGCCTCGACTACCCTGTGGATGACCTCTAGCATTACTGTCTCTACCTGCCGGGACCACCGCTCTAGACTGCTGTTGACCCTGATTACATGTCTTCCTTAGTGGGCACTCCCTCTTAAAGTGGCCAGATCACCATGATAAAAGCAACCACGGTCAAGTGTAGGCCTGCTAACTGATGTATAAGACGCTCTCTGGCCTCTAGGAGCTGAAGACTGATTATGAGCTCCTGACAACCACCTGTAGCAGCTGACTGAATAGGACGGGCTGGTTATGCCTGTTGATTCTGACCCCTGGAGTATGAACTACCAAAATTTCCCTCATGCCGGGGCTTCTTGGCTAAAGCCTTAGCCTGCCCCGCTTGCTTGACCCCTTCCAACTTCTTCACATATTCTACCACTTCATTGAAGCCCCTCTCTGATGAAGTCATATGCACTGACAGTACTTGTAGTTCAGTATTCAAACCTTTCATAAACAATCGGACCCGTTCCTCCTCGGAACCTAACATTTGTGTGGCAAAGCGAGATAAAGCATGGAACTTAGCCTCGTAAGCAAAAACTGATATGTTACTCTGCTCCAAGTTCAAGAACTCATCCTTCTTCCGGTCCCTTAAAGTACGGGGTACGTACTTCTCCAAAAATAAAGTGTGGAACTATTCCCGAGTCAGTGAGGGTAGAATAGAAGACCGACACTCCACATGAGACCTCCACCACTGCTTAGCATCACCCTGCAGCTAAAATGTGACAAAATCAACCCCATGCTGATGTACAATACCCAACTTATGCAACCTCTCATAGCAATCCAAGATGAACTCATAGGCATCCTCTTTGTCGGTACCCTAAAATGTCGGAGGTTTCAACTTGAGAAACTTGGTCAGCATCTCATGCTCATTCCCTGTCATCACTGGGCCAAGCATTGGCCTGAAGAAGTCATTCGATCCTGAAGTGGCATCCATCCTAGGTGCTATAGTAACCGCTGGTTGAGTATTCAAAGCCTGATTTGCAAATGTCGCGGGTATGGCTCCAACACCCACCAACCCACTCAAAATATTTCAAGCTTGTTGAAAAGGTTCTGGAGTCATATCAGGAAGGCCTGCACCCCCAACCGGTGTTGCCTCCGCCTGTGTCTCTCCATCTTCAGCCACAACTTCTACATCTTCAGCAACATGTTCCTGAGGTGGGGGAGGGGTTGCTTCACGCTCTCCAGCAGCCGCTTGAGCTCCACCCCTAGCGGGTGTGGCTCTACCTCGTCCTCTGCCACTTCCCCTGCCTCTACCATGGACAGTCGGGCCTGCTGCTGGGACCGCTGCTCTAGCTCCATTGTTTCTTGTATTAACCATCTGCGGACAGAAGAGTGGATGAGGTTAGATACCAATTTATATCACCAAATACCAATTGGAATCGAGTTATAGCACGAAGGAAAGAAGGAAGAGATAGTTTTTCCTAAAGCCCCATAGCCTCTCGAAGAAAAGTACAGACGTCTCCTCACTGTTACGCAAGACTCTACTAGACCTGTTTGGTACAATGATATCAACGAACCTAGGGCCATGATACCATATTTTATCACGACCTAGACTGCCGTGAGTGACACCCACCCAACCTCCAGATGAGCAAACCAATAGAGTTCAACCCTTAGCCTAGTCTAACAGCCTAAACCCAGCAGCAGAAATTAAACTAGCAGTTTCAATAAGCAAAACAAATACTATTAAGAATAGCCTGCGAAAAATCCCTCCTAGAATCTGAAAGTCATCGTACCAAACACTACTAATACTAGAGTACGGGGATGCAACCCCAAAACTTAAATAATAAAGAGATAGTCTAAGCCCGAAACCATTAGGCTACAACTCAAAAGATAAACACCAAGGTGACTTGGTCGAACAACTCACCCTTGATATCTGGAACATTCAGGCCTACATGTGAGGTTGTGCGTCAACCGCCGAAAGATTTCTTGTACTCACAAAAAGACAAGCAAGTGCAGTATCAGTACACAACCACCGTGTACTGGTAGGATCATCAGTCAGTTCCAAGTAAAATAGTGTATATTCAGCACAACAAATCAAGTATAAGTACGGAAGACATGCAACAAGTCATATAACCAATAAACCATCCCTTTTTGTCTAGCCCGAACCCACCTTGGGATCCCCTCTAAACAACACCTAAGTGTTAAACAGACAACCCGGCCTAATCCAAGACCAACTCAATAGATATAACAGGATTCCCAGTCACTCAAGGACCACCAACAAACATCATATTTTGATAAAACAACCCAGTCCACTCACGGAACCAATAATAGTCAATGCAGTACAATAATATCAATGCAATGATTTAGTAAAATAAACCCGTACCAGGCGTGGTACTCGAGCCAGCCGTTAGTATTTCATACCAGGAATGGTACCCGAGCCAACCATTTGTTATACTCGTACCAGGCGTGGTACCCTAGCTAACTGTTAGTATTTCTATACCAGGCATGGTACCCGTGCCAACCGAATGTCAATTAATCCACAGTTAAATAATGAACAAATAACTTTTAAAGCCAATAAGCAACACACCATTCAATGCACAGACTGTAAAATAGGACTCTTACACATTCTAGACCATTCCTCTAAGCAATGCAATTCATACAAACACTTAGATAAGAGTAAAAAAATATACAACATTCACAGGAATCATAAGCCATCACCTACCTCGAAATGATCCAAGCTCGACTCAATCCGAGCTTTTCCGTGTTTCAGATTTCTTTCTCGTTCTTGGTCTAAAATAACATACAAGTACTTGAATTAACTAACAAGGCCTGCGTATTACCCGGATTACACCAAATCCTAAATCTCAGACCAACCATGATCATCCTACCCTTTTTCCCGAGTTTCCCGCCATTAATTCCCCTAGTTCTATTTTTTTCACGGATAAAAATAGAAAATTTAACAACATACGATCATAATACCTTACTTTTAACAATACCCAAGAACTTTCATGCCTAGAATCCCCCTTCTTTCCAGGATTCTACCATTCCTAGGTTATTCCAACCCTTCCCCAAGTTCTCTCCTAGCAATTCTACTGCGTAGGGAAAGTAGTACGAAGTCTGGAGAGTAGAAACCTTACCTTAGGGAATAAAAACCATGGAAAACGGAGGAAAATCGCCTGAAATTGTCTTGCCCTTCTCCCAAAATGAAATTGTAAAAACTAAATATTTTGAGGAATATTTCTTCTTTAATTCCCGTCGAGCCCGCTATAGCAGTCCGCTATACAATAGCGGTACCACCGTAGCGGGGTCGTCCGCTATGGCGGAGGATGATCGACGTTGACTTCTGCTGTAGCGGTAATTTTTTTGCTACAGCGGAGGTTGCTACGGCAGAGTGTCAACCGCTATAGCAGTTGACATGAGACAGAAAGTCGTAAAATCTCCAAAACTAGTCCATTTTACAACACACTTATTTTCCCGACGTTCCAAAATAACCTTTTCACGTCAACCTCAATTCCGGGAGTTCTACTTACCGGAATTCAATTCCGAAAAATCTCCCAGACTCTTTTATGTCTTGGCTACGTGGAAAACTAGCTCAAAATAAGACTCCTAACCCAATCTTTACCTAGATTTCTCTAGACTCCACCTCGCTCCAAAATCGGCCGAGGCTAGCCTAGCCCAGAATTTCAAACTCCTAAACTCAGAGTTTTCTAACTCTAAAACTTAGCACGATTGGACTATACGTAACGATGGACCCGGTCATTATAAAAATTTACATATCCAAGAGGATTTTTATCAATTATGTTTGCAAACCTTTTTGGTCGTTTATCACTCTCTTCTCTCTGCTTGTTGCAATGCTATATGATTGTTTTTGAATAGGTGCATTAATATTATTATCTTAATTAAGGTTTTGCACCTCCTCCACTTCTGAATTACTAGGCTGAGCTAGTAGAGATTTAATTTCTATCTTTATGCGGTCACTGATACCATAATTTATTTCTGCTATTGTCTTTTCCATCTGACTGTCCAGTAAGGCAGATTCATTAAATATCACATTCCTACTAATAATTAACTCTAGAGTCTTCTCATTTGTGTACTATAATCTGTAATCTTTCACTCCAATTGCATACCCTACAAATATGCACTTCTTTTTCCTCGGCTTAAGTTTGTCATCCCTCACATGAGCATAAGTAGGACAATCAAATATCCTCAAATTTGAGTAATCAGCAGGCAATTGGACCATACCTCAAAAGGAGTTTTGAACTCAATAGATGTGGATAGAGATTTACTGAGCAAATAACAAGTTGTATTGATTGCTTTACCTCGAAAATCCTTGCTAATGTATGAATGTGAAAGCATGCTTTGTGCCCTATCATAAAGTACTATGTTCATATATTCTACAATGCCATTTTATTGTGGTGCTCCAACATAAGTGTAGTGTCTCACTATGCCTCTTTGTTGAAAAAATTATTAAATTCGGAGCTGCAAAATTTCTACCCATTGTCCATCTGAAGACGCTTGACTTTTCTTTTAGTCTGCCTTTGGCCAAACACATATATAGGCCCTCAAACTTGTCCGAAAATTTCATTTAGACACTTAAACTTTGTCTTGTTCTAATTGAACACAAAACTATACATAAGTTTGTTCCTATCAGACACAACACACTGACTTGACACATTTCATAAATAAAGTGTGTACTTATGTGTCTGATGTGAAAAAAAAATATTCCACATAATTAAAAAAATTAGAATAAAATTCAAAATAAGGGCATAAAACACACAAAAATTTAAAAAAAAATTATTTTTGTGACCTAATTTGGATAAATAAAATCAGACTAACAATGAAGAACAGAATAACGAAAAGCGTGTATGAGAAATTAGGGTTTAAGTAAAAGCTTTTAGAGATGATGATATTATCATTGTAATCCATGTCAACCAACGGTCACACTCCTAAATATTGTGCAACCCACACTTTGTGCCAAGTCAGCATGTTGTGTCTGATAGGAACAAATTTGTGTATAGTTTTATGTTCAATTAGAACAAAGCAAATTTTAAGTGTCTAAATAGAATTTTCGGACAAGTTTGAGGGCCTGTATATGTGTTTGGCCATCTGTCTTTCAACCATCATCTTCCATTTAACAAATATCAAAAATGCCTCATTTTTTATTTTTAGAAAATGCACTCATATCATTCTTCGGTAATTATCAATCAAAGTTATAAAGTACATGTCACCACTTTTTGAGGAAACTCTGTTTGGGCCCTACAAATCTGAATGTATATAATCTTACTTGTTTTTTTATCTTGTGATCCGCTTTCTTGCCAAACTTTACCCTTATTTGCTTAACAAATACAGAATGCTCACAAAAATTCAAATCTTGATTTTTGTACCCATTCAGCAAATTTTGCTTGCTCAATAAAAATAATTCTTTATCACTCATATGATCAAGTCACAAATTTCACAACTAAGACTGATTCAGATCACTCTTTCTAGAAGCTACAATTGCTTTCCCTTAAACTATACTGGCTTAAAGATAATACAGTATAGAATGCAACTTATCCTTCATGGGTACTATGGAGACATTACACACTTTAAGTATCTCATTCTCTGAGTGAAATTTATGCCCGTGATCATCCAACATCGAAAGAGAAATCTTTATTTGAGAAACATGTTAGCACTCAACGTTTCTGATAATGCCATCGAACATTCTCAATATGATGTTACTAATCTCCTTTATCTCTAATAGATTTTCATCACCTAGGTAGACAGACTCACTCTCTTCTTGTAAGTTGTAAATCAGTTCTTGATGTGAAAAGTTGCACTAGAATCAAGAATTTAGGAATTATGCCTATGACCAAAACTCACATCACAAACTTTTTCTACATAGTCACTATCATCATAATTGTTGCTAGTATCAATAATATTTGGTGGGTTATCAACTTTCTGCTTTTCTTTCTTATCCTTTAACTTAGGACAATCTCTTTTGTAGTGACTCTGCTCTGCGCACTCATAGCAGTTCTGCTTCGCTACCCTAGACTTCAATTTGACCTTAGATTTTTTTCTATTAAAATATTTCTATTGCGTTCTTACCCTACTCACAAGACTTTCATCCTCAGTTCTGCTATATGGAAAGCTCTTCTTTAATTCTTTAAATTTTAGTACATTACTAACATCATCAAGTGAGATACTATCTTTCTCATGTAGAAAAATATCAGTAAAAATATCGTAAGACGATGGTAAATAACATAACACGATCAAGACCTGATTCCCACTCTCAATTTTGATACATACGTTCTTCAGGTCCATTTAATTGAATTAAACTCATTAAGGTGAGTTTTAACTGATGTACCTTCGTTCATACGGAGATAATACAACCTCTACTTTAGATAATGGCAATTTGTCAATGATTTCTTAGAATATAGATTTTCCAACTTCTTCCATGTCGTTGCTGCAGATTTTTCTTCAGCAATTTCTCAAAGAACGCTATTTGTAATGATCATGAAGATCGCACTCAAAGCCCTCTCTTTCAGGCCTGCTCTCTCTATCTCTTTTCATCTCTTCTGGAAAAGCCTCCTCAATTGCGTTCCATAACTTTTGTAATAACAGGGACGATCTCATTCTAATCTTTCACAGACTAAAACTAGACCCCCCATCGAATTTTTTTACTTCATACTTTATTGAAGATGATGGAAACATCATAACCCTTGATTATGTGTAGAAACCCTAACTTTTCTTTGATACCAATTGTTATGAAAATATCGTGAGTTAACTAGCACATAATCACACACAAAGAAATTAGAGAAGAAAAATAACACAAATTTAACGAGGTTCAGCTAGGCCTAATCCTCCACGCAAAAGCAGAGAGAGTTTTTCACTATGAAGAGAAAGAAGTGTACAATATTGCTTTATGAATCCTCAACTACAATCCTTATATATAGATCTCAAGTAATTCCAAACCTATAAGAAAAAGGTTCTCCCAATTCTACAATGACGATATTTTTCTTTCTCAAATTTATTAGGACAATGAATTTTCTAAACCAATAAGAACTATGAATTACCTAAAATGTACAAGAAAAAAATTCAAGACATCATTAACAGTTATTTTAATTTGGTTGTCCGACAATGATTTTGATATAATGGTGACTAATACGTCTTATGGTTGTGGTTACGGTTAAAAGCCTAAAAGATGTGGGAAATTAAATGGGGATAAGTTGAGGAGTAATCATGTATTCATTCAAATTTAAATCTTATAGCATAAACTGTGACATGACATGACATACCACAAGTACTACTAGCTGAACATCAACATCACGGAGATATTTTGGAGATCAATTGAAGTGAAGCCATAGGATTGTTTGGTAGCTTTTAAAGAGGTAGCTTATTTATATATAAGTTACATAACGTTGGCTAACTAGTTACGAAGTAAATTATTCATATATAAAATTAATACAATATTTGATTTGTAATTTAAAAACACGCATAATTAATATATTTATAAGTTAGAGAAAATTGATATATTATCTTATGCTGAATAGAAGATAGAATATAGCTTAACACCTGTATAATTAATATCCCCATAATATTTGCATAATTCATACAGCTGCGTCTGCCTAAAAGGAAAAGAAGGAATCTCCACGTGAAATATGGTTGTTTGGCTTTATTGTAAAAAGAAACCGCGTAGAACTTTGGTTTCAATCAATTTTATTGGGTGGAAGATAGAAAACACATTAATCATTCGTTCATGGCAGTCCATTCCATCTTTGCAAGTCGTGCAGGCTTCTTAAATCTCTACATTTAATATAGCTGCTGCCTACTTGTGTCATTTTCTCCTTTCCTGCTCTGCTTTTCGTTCATTCATTCATGAACTTGAAAAGTAAAAAATAGAAATAAAAAATATCAATCATCTTATTAGCCAAGTTTTTATATACATTGTATATGCATATACTAGAATGGTATAATAGAATAAAGCCAGAAAAGAACAAAAGCAAAAATAAGATTATTACTGTACAAGTTTACAGTTAAGCTAGCGTGAAAACTTTTGAGCACAATGTACTACTCGATCATGTTTTATTTGATCTCTTCTCTTGTAATTAGTTCTCATAATAGTTAATTAAAAGTGTGAAGATTTTTTTAATTGGTCACGCACTAGACATTTTAGGGTTTATTTGGTACGCGAATTAAGTAAGATATCTCATGGTTAAGTTTGGGATTAAAATTATACTCTATTTGGTTAAACGTATAAATTTAATCTAGACTAAATTTTGGATCTTCAACCAAACAACTATAAATTCAATCCAACCTTAATCCTAAATATCCCATCCAATTTGGCATATACTCTTATCTATTGAGATGTGCCAGTAAAATGGATAAAGATATATACTACATGATGAGTAAATAGAAAGGAATTATCCGTGTAAATTGTCTTGAATACAGATCCACCAAGTCCAATTAATGCACCCAAAAGGCAACCAAAAAAGAACAAAAGATGAATATATATCAGCAGAGAAATAATTGATGTGGTAACAAAAATAAAAAACAGGAGATATATATGGATATAGATATTGATAACTTTGTCCAACTCAAATTAAACCGCTAGACCAGCAGTATACTTAACTCCCGTAGGAGGCAGCCATGAGTTGCCCAAGATGAATTGAGCTACTGTGAAGTTATTTGCCTGCGATGAATCATTGAGCAGATGATAACCAGGCCAATTGACTCTGGCACCCAATCCAGCACCAGGCCCGTAATTCTGATACTCAGCGTAGTACAATGTGTCAAGTGATATATTGCCGTTCCACTCCAACCAACCCTGAGGCCTAATTACATTACTCATATACGATTGCATGATCACAGTGCGCGAATATGTCTTCCACGGCCTGCCAAGATATGTGTATGTAGAGTTGAGGGAAGCTAGTAGATCTGGTTCACCAGATATGTTGGAGAATTGAATGGAGAAGCCTGTTGTCTCAGCAGCTTCCTTTCGGCCCTGGGCAGTAATGGTGTTCTTTTGTTGTGGCAGTCCCTTTCGCGCCAATATTTGACAGTTTTGGAAGATGGCTGTGCCATCTCCGAAAATGAAATCAACTGTGCCAGTAATAGTGCAGTCTCTATAGAATTGCCGCATGGAGTGGGCATAGAGAGTGTCCTGGTAGCCCCTTACCGCGCATCTGAACAAGACCGACAAGTCAGAGTCGGATCGAAATGCAACTGCTTGGTGTTTTTCGGGTCCTGCCGTGTTCTGAAATGTCATGTCCCGTGCAATGAATCCTTGACCTTTCACAGCTATATTCAATGGCGGAGTCAGAAATTTGAACAAGGAAATTTAAGAAACTATGAAAATATCATACATAATATTTTAAAGAAGGTCAGAGATTCAACCATTTATATGTATATAAGAAAATATATTTTTATTAATTTTACATAATATAATTTTTCAACAAAGAGAATTCAATCGAACTTCCCGGTTGTTATGCACATATGACACATGAACACCGACATTGTAATTGGCGTACGTAACTTGGGATGAATTCAACTCATTTTTGAACTTCGTGGTTGTCTTAGCCTATTTATTCATTCGACACGTAAATGTCATTCAAGCTCAAACCTCTTATGAATGGCAAGATAGGTCTCACTATTCATAGTAACAAATTTCTTACGGGAATTTCGTGTGGTCCTAATAGTTCATGGTCAAATCAAATGCAAGTAATGGAGTCTAGCTAGTAACATCAATTAATCTCTTATTATGCTTCTTTAGATGGGAATATGCAGAAGGCAGCAGGAAGGACAACAAATTAATTGCAATCTAATCAATTCACAAATAGTAGGAGTAAATCTTTTTCTTTTTTCATCTTTTACAAACATTTCTTTGTTGTGATCCAAACATCTTGCGTCTGATCGATATGTCTGGTGGGATCAAATAAATTTCCATAATAAACTGCTAACAGATATGAATATAATGGGATTACTGAACTCTAGTACTCCTTGTATTTAATTAATTAGTCAATCCATGACTTGACTGATCTATTTGTAGACATACCTTATGGACATCATTAAAACAAAATAAATAGTGGCATTTTTGTAATCTTATTATGCGTACAGTGTTCCTATCAATATTAAATAAAAGTGGGCTGATGTTTGAAATATATAGTACGTACTCCGCGTGAATTAGGATATATATGACAAACGACAATAAATGAAAATGAAAGCTTACCAAAGGTTGCAGATCTGTATGTGGTCCATCCATCAATAAAACTTCTATTCCCAGAAATAACAGTAACATCAATTCCGTCACCAATCATCATTATGTTCCATTTCTTCTTGCTAATCTCCACATACTCGTTGTAAATTCCCTTCTTGATATATATCACAAACTTTTTTGTACTTAATTGTGGTGCTGCTGCTATGGCATCTTTGATACGCGTGAAATTACCAGTTCCGTCAAGAGCTACCACAGCATCCGCAACTACCCCTTTAGTCGGAGCTGCTGCTTGCAACAACCTTCGATCTTTTCGTTTAAGCCATGAAGGAAATGAGTTGTTGTCTTGTTCATTTGACGTTAGTTTCCTTTCTCTGGACCACTGCCACGGCTTCCCACGTCCGCCATTGGCCTGGGGGGCATTCTTAGGGACGGGGCGGACCATATAAAGAATGTCACGGACTAATGAAGTGACTTGGTTCAGACTTCCCGCAACCAAATTCTTGACAAGCCCGTTTGTGCCATCAAATCCTTCTATGCATGTGTCTTGATTAATTAGTGCTCCGCTTAAATAATTCCTCAAATCTGCATTTAGATTACCTGTGCTGTTGTTTTTCCCTGTTCCATCATATCACCGATGTTATTAAAATGTTCTTTAGAGTAATGTTTAATTGTTTATGCTTCGAAAATAAATAAATAAATAAATACTATAATAAGTTACACAATTATTCAATTCGTTTGACATTTCCTTATTCTACGTCCTCTTAATATAAAAGTTCCAAACGATTCTAAACCACTCCCACATTTTTTTTCGCTAGAGTAACCTAGGATTCTTTGGATTATGGGATATGACATAAAACGAATTAAGATAAAGCTGGCCACAACAGATTTGAAAATTATGTAAAAGTTAGAGTAGATCTCCAATTATTCTTTTGATGATAAAAGATTTGAGAAGTATATACATTTTCTTTCGGGGGAAATTGGTAAAAGTTTAGAACAAGCTAGACAATTACTAAAAAATGATTTTCTCTTTTAATTGTCCACCTTAGTAAAATTATAAGAGAACTAATTATTTTATTTTATTTTACCCTTATCATTAAGTAATATTTTCTAAAAACTAATTAAAGTAACTAGTAGTCAAATTTAAATTTTCATATACGATTAGTAACAATAAATTTAGTAAAATAAACACTTGATTGGTGTTTCTCAAGGAGAGTACAAAATGCAAAAGAGGCAAGTAATTAGTAATGGTGGGAGTACTATTTTAGAACGCAAGAAGTGCTTTACTATGCTTTGATTTTCCCGCGAGGAGAGTTTAAATTCTATGCCCTCATTACATTAAAAATAATTATAGACTTAGGTACTATAAGATAATTGATTGCATATAATATCTATAATAATCAATAATTGATGAACTCGTAAAAAAATGGTAAGAACTTTATTACCACAGGTTAACTGCATCATAATTACTTTCTTTGTACCATTTTATATGACTCATTTTTCTTTTTAGTCCAGTCCCAAAAAGAATGACATATTTACTTGTCCATTTTCCTATTTTGGGATGTCCAACAATACTTGTCCAGTTTATAAAACTAATGGATAATTTACTTATTTCTATCTATCTTACCCTTAGCATTAAATTCAATTCATTATCTAATGCATTTCCCAGCATTAAATTTATTATATTCAAAGGGTAGTATGGTAAAATTACCCCTATCATTTGCTACTTCTTAATTCTTGTTCCAATAGGAAAGAAGACAAGTAAAGATGGACTAAGGGAGTAACAATTTAACTATAAAATGTCTATTTTACCTTTAATGAAATTACTTACAGCCACACAAATATTTATAGCTCATTTTAGATCACAAATTTTAAAAGTCTTTATTTCTTTTTTAAACACCGTGCCGAGTCAAACTAACTCATATAAATTGTGACGGAGGGAATAATAAACATAGTGTGAGCTTATTTTTACGCAACCAATATGTATAATTTATATCTTGAGTAAAATCATAAGAACATACGAGCCAACTTCCTTGTTGGATGAAACCACACTACTAGCCGAACAGAAAGAGATAAACGCTAAAAACACATTTGAAATATTAATTTTTTACGAGTTTTATATTCCAATAATTAGTTATTCCATTTTTTTATTTGAACTATCACCCATCTGTTCCATTTGCCTATTTGAATTATCATCATCTATGTATTAAAACACACCTAGTTGATTAGATAGTTATTCAGGTAGTAAAAAAGACAGTTGATAGTTGACCTAATCAGCTTCAAGATGTGTTTTAATACATAAATGATAATAGATCGGGTAAGAAAAGAGAACAAATGATAGTTAGAGTGTGAAACTCGCAAAAAATGATAGTTCAAATGTGTTTTTTTAACCATTTAACTCAAAAGAAAAATACTTATAATACTCCCTCTGTTCTTAAATACTTATCACATTTTTTTGTTTGCACACCGCTTCAGAAAAATATTAACTAGACTACTAGAGAGTAATTTGACTAAACTACTCTTATTTATTACTTATCTCTTTTGCACTATATTAATATATCTGCATATTTATGACAAAAGGTAAAGGTGAAAACAAAAACCTAATTATGTTTTGGTTTTCTAAAATAACAGATATTGTAAAATATCTATGTTCAGTAAAGATGATAAGTATTTTAAAAATAGAGGGATTAGAACTTAAGAAAAAAACCCGCCCTGTTTAAGAAAAGCTAAAGAAAAAAGTAGAATACAGAGGATTGGAGCTAAAAACATCATACTCATGGGGAGGTTCCAAGTTCCAACTCAAAAGTACTACTAATAAACTTTTTGTACTTTAATAAAGTGTAAAACAGTCGAAAAAAGGAACACGAACATCTATTGCGAACTAAAGTTTTAAAGCAGATAAAGCGAGTATCCAAAAAAAAGAACAAATTAAAGTTATGGCCACTATGCACTACCTTTGGGATTTTGAGAAGCAGTGAGAGTCCAGGTAAGTTCATCTGCTGAGAGATCAAGCAGATCAAGGCAATCAGAAATGGCATTAGAAAGTCGAAAATCGCCAAAGAAGCTAGCGAAATTCGACACTATGGAAGTGACTTGCCGGACAGTGTCGATGGTGGACTTAACCGAGCCCACAAACTCCGATGCTGGCACTTGTAAACACTCTGATTGAAAAAAATCCTCCACCCCACAGCTCATCAAAGGACAACTACTTATACATAAAAGTACCAGAATCACTCCACAAAATAAATTAGGCATACAAGAACCCATAATGACCCACAATTAATTTATGAGCATGCACGTAATTTTGGCCCGGAGGAAATTTAAGGATGGGCAAAGTGTTGATAATCTAGTGGTAATTAAAAGGACAAGGGATCAATTAATGAAAATATAGAAGGGGAGGAAGGGGGAGAGAGAGATGATCATTGATTGCTGTGGTTAGGGGACAGGTGAGAGCATTGAATATGAGAGGGAAGAGAGATATAAGTAGAAGGGAACGTGCATGGGTTTAAGATTTAAGAACTTCCCACCTCTCGTGTTGACCTATTTAGTATATACTTATAGAGAGGAGATAGTGACTAGTGAAAACAAATTCAGATTTTGAAGTTTATGATCTTATAATAATTTTAGGTTTATACTATTCAATAATAATAAATAATTGGTTCATATCTAATATTTATAAAATTTTAATATATTTCTTATTATATATACAAAATTTGTGTAAAAGTTGTCGAATTTATGTGAACTCATAACTGATGTGCGCTAGATCCATTTTATTACATATACATATGAGTAAAAATAATTAAATTTACGTGAATTCATAATTGATGTGCAACGTCAGTCTTCTTATTACATATTGTAAAATTTGAGCAAAAATTACTAAATTCACGTGAATTCATAACTGACGTGCTAGGTCCCATCCCTAGAGACAGCCCTATAGGTTTTGTGGGCGAGGAGTGTCGGTGACCATGCACCTTAGTTAAAATGTCAGTGACATGAGACGATGAGTGATATTTTAGGACCGTGGGGGGACAACTTTCATTTGATACGGTGAAACGTAACCATTGCCTTCCATTTGTATGACCTGTTCAATTTTAGACAATTGATCGGACCTGCTGCTTCTTGTTTTTTGACCAAGCTTCAACCAAATCAATTTAATGTTTCTTCTTTCAATTTAACTGGTATAATTTGACTCTAACACGTAATTCTAAAAAAGAGCCAAGACCTGAAATTTTTTGAATTTATGATTTTTGTAATATTTGTATGACATAAAATTTTATTATTAAGAATAAAATAAAAATTCTTTTCAAATATAAAATTGAACCATTCTTTTTTAAACGATTTTATAAAAAAAATAGTGTCATACAAATTTAAATAAAGGGAAGTTGTAGGGAGCAATTTGTGAGTCAGCTTAAATGAAGTAACATAATAGTAAAAATTTATATAATCAATCCCAACTTATTTAGAATTGATCAATATAGTAGTAATAATAATTGTGTAACAACGTGAGTGTCAACGTACACTCATACTCATCCCTTCCATTTTCATTTTGATTTTTAAATATTATTTTAAACAAATACAGAAAATGAATTTAACATTTTAAACTTAGAATGAGTTAAGTATATGTCGAAATAATATTTATAGTAATTTGAATATCTTGATCTCTGTTGAAATTAAAGTAAAAAAAAATAAATTACGTTGCATGGGGACCATTAAATTTAAAGAAGATTTTCGTGAATTTATAAATACTAGTTTAGAGCACGTGTTTTGCGCGTGTGTCTCATGTTAATCAATAAAATTAAAAATTGTATATAAGAATAAACTTATTAAAAAGTTAAAATAAATTCTACATCTACTTAAATGATATAAATAAATATTGTATCTCAAATATGTTATTGTCTATTGTATTTCACGTACTTCTTTTTTACAAATGATTTGTTGGATTTACATTTTTTTTTCATCGCTTTAGATGTTTTATCATAATAAACTTTTTTATTTCGACATTGATAATTTTCTTTAAAGTGCAACATATATTTATCCATGTGAAACATAATATTACAAAAAAAAATACGGTTCAACTTTTAATAGAGTTTGAAAATGTGATTTGTTTATTATCATTACAATATTTGAATCGATGAATAACTCTTCTACATTATGTTCAAGAAATAATTTCACTTTCTTATCATGGTTTTTTTATTTTTTTTATATAAGTATGATTCCAATAAAATAAGTATTAACTTGAACATATTATATGTATAAATATGTAATAAACACCTTAACAACATAAATAATAGCAATATGAATGAGAAATAAAATTCAGAAAAAAATATGTCTTCAAATCTGCTCGTAACAGACACGAAGTCTCATTCACACGCTCCATATAAATCTTCCTTCACCTGTACAAGAATATCGAAGAATCAATCAATAATGGCTTATATAGATTTACTCATATATTGGTTGAAAATCACATCTAATAATTTTACAAAAACAACAAACATATTGATGAGTGAAATTAGAAAAAGAACAGTAATATTCATGGAACATTGTGTCTTGAAGAATTAACATTTCTTTCCACCTTGAATAGATATTGATATGAAACTAACAATAGGTGGAGGATTCCTAACAACTCAAAGTAGAAAAAGAGTTCTAACCATTCCAAGTAAAAGAAAGGGAATTTAGCTCCTAAACTTAAATTTTATAGCCAAAAAAAATAAATCATTTTTAACCTTAAGAAAGTTGAAGTGCTCGAAATTAAATTTAACCTAAAATATATAGGACTTTATGTTTAATTTATAAATATGTACTCATAACACCATATCAACTTAAACATAGTTTCAATTTTAAGCTATTTCTTTTACCAATATGTTATATTACCTAGTTCAAATAATGAAGGATTTAACACAAAAAGTTAGTTGATTTCAAAATCCTAAATACTAGAAAAATAATTAAATGACTATTTCTCAATACACAAAAGGGCAAAAAAATTGCCCCTAGACGGTAGCAAAAGGTTTAGATATACTCTCCCTCCATCTATTTTGCTAAAATATCCCTTTGATTACATTTTTGACTCAGTTTCGGCCATTTTTGCTCTACTTCGCCTCTTCTTTATTCATTATTTATCAAAAATACTACCTGCAGGTTGCACATTCACTATCCAACACACAGATGAAGCTTCTACGAACTCAATACTTCAAGCATCGTTAATGGTCCAAAACCCATTAAAAATAAATTCATCTTCTTCGAACTTGCGGATCGATTTGACAGGGCCCTCCTTTACTCTATCTAACACGACGTGCGCTCCTTCTGACTCTGCGAAAATATATTTGAACACGCTTCACGCTTTGTTAATGGCTTCAGTAGAGTGATACCAAATTGTGGTATTACAGTGGAATTAGAACAGAAAAGGGAAGGGAAGAAGAGATTTGAGAAGAGAAATAGAGGAGACAGTAGTACAGAAGAAGGAAGAAGAGAGAAATTTCATTGATATTTTAAAAGTTATCCCAAACTATTACAGCCCAGCTATTTATAGCTACTAAAATAGCAATTGAAATGAAAATGGAAATTGCACAGGGAATTCGACAACATTCAAACGAAATGCTGAAAAATACAAAAAACAGTTTGTGTAACTAACTTTTCCGCCAAGACCAAAAGTGGTGAAAAATATGTGATCTTTGCCAGCTCAGTGTCCTACATGGCAGCCACTTCACTAATCAGTAATATGTGTATCAATAACCCCCTGTTGAATAGCACCCTTGACCTCAAGGGTGAAGGTAGGAAATCTGATTTTCATGGCAGAAGCTAATTCTCAAGTGGCATAAGAAGCATCCAAGTCAGACCATTTAATCAACCACTGGGCCACAACTTTATTCCCTTTCTTGATCATCCTTCTATCAAGCACTAATTCAGGGCAGGGACATAGAAGACTAGCAGGGTAGAGTATAGGAGGGTGGATGATAACAGAAGGAATGGTATGATAGAGTTTCAGTTGAGAGATATGGAAAGTGGGGTGAATGAGGAACTCTGGGGGAAATAAGAGAGTATTAAGCAACAGCACCTACCCTTACAGCAATGGGGTAAGGGCCAAAGTATCTAGAGGTGAGTTTGTGATAAGGAGAGGTAGAGAGAGATGATTGTATGTACGGTTGCAGTTTGACATACACCCAGTCACCCACCTTGAACTGCCTATCAGACCTATGGAAATTATCCTGAGCTTACATTCTCTATTGAGCCCTGCATAGGTGGAACTTGGCTAGTTGTAATTTAAATTCCCTGACTAACTGCAAATCATCTATAGTTTCAGGGGAGGAATCACCAGGTAGGTAGGGCAAATAGAAAGGAGGAGGGTAGCCATATAAAATCTCACAGGGAGAGGTGTGAATAGAGGAGTGGGGGCTGGAATTATACCACCATTCAGCTAGAGAAAAACAAGCAACCCAATCAGAAGGAGTGTCAGTGCAGGAACACCTAAGATAAGTCTCCAAGCACCTATTCAACACTTCAGTTTGTCCATCAGTCTATGGGTGGTAAACAGTAGAGTTATGGACAGCAACACCTTGCATACTGAGAAATCCCTTTCAAAAAGTATTTATAAAAATAGGATCTCTATCACTGGTGATGGTAGCAGGAAACCCATGGAGTTTGAAAATGTTGTCTAAGAAAATAGGGACCAAGTAGTGAGCAGTGTAAGGATGAGATAGTGCTATAAAATGGCCAGACTTGGTTAATCTATCAACCACAACCCATATGACAGACTTACCCTTGGACTTAGGAAGGCCTTTAATGAAATCCATGCATATATCAGTCCAAGGAAAGAAAGGAATAGGTAAAGGTTGCAGTAATCCAACAGTAGCTGAAGTATCATATTTGTTCCTCTGGCACACAGAATTGTTGTGGATGAAAGCAACAATGTCAACTCTAATGTCCCTTTCAATAGAAATAAGCTAGAACCTTCCTAGTGGTATCATCAATACCGGAATGACCTCCAGTGGAGGATGAATGCCACAAACTAAGAATTTTAGTTCTCAAGTCCTGACTATTGCCAATGACAAGTTTCCCTTTTCTCCTGAGCTGATTATGAATCCAAGTGCAGTGCTTCTATGGGGTATGCTGAAGAGACTGAATCAGATTAGCTAACTCTTGATCAATAGACCAACTAAGTTGTATTTCTTGCCAAAGATCAGTTTGCACTGATGAGATCATCATGGACATCAACTCTGCTCCATGTACTCTAGACAAGGAACCAGCAGCTACATTTTCCTTACCCTTCTTATACTGAATTTCAAAATCAAAAGGAAGTAGTTTAGCCAACCACCTGATCTGAGAATCAGTGTGCAACCTCTGCTCCAAAAGGTACTTCAAGGCCTTTTGATCAGTTTTGGCAATGAAATGTTGTCCTAGTAAATAATGTGACCATTTAGTGACAGAAAAAACCAAAGCTAAGAGTTCTTTCTCACAGATAGACAAGGCAACATGTTTGAGGGCCAGACTTTTACTGAGGAAGGCAATAGGATGCCCTGCTTGCATTAACACTCCACTAATACTAGTCCCACTAGCATCTATCTCAACAACAAAAGAAAGAGCAGGGTTGGGCAAGGCCAGCACAGGAGCACTAGTTAAAGCTATTTTCAAGGCCTCAAAGGCACTGCTGGCCATCTCAGACCAAGGGAACCAATCTTTTCTCAGGAGGTCTGTGAGAGGTCTGCTAATAACCCCATACCTTTGAATAAACTTCCTGTAATAACCTACTAGGCCCAAGAAACCCCTCAACTGCTTGAGAGTGGTAGGAACTGGCCACTGTTGTACATCTAGTATCTTCCTTGGGTCAGTGGATACACCCTCAATAGTAATAAAATGGCCCAAATATTCTACACTAGCAACACCAAAGACACATTTAAATTATTTTGCTAAGAGCTGATGCTGAGTCATGATGTCAAACACCTGTTACAAGTGCAGGATGTGATCTTCAATGGTGACACTATATATGAGGATGTCATCAAAAAAAGACAAGTACAAACTTCCTAAGATACTGTTGGAACACATGATTCATGAGATATTGGAATGTAGATGGGGCATTTGTGAGGCCAAAAAGCATCACTAAGAACTCATAGTGACCCATATAAGTCTTAAAGGCAGTTTTAGGAATGTCTTCAGAGATCATCCTAATTTGATGATAGCCTGACCTTAAATCCACCTTGGAAAAAATAGTGGCACATTCTAGTTCATCCAATAGGTCATCAATGGTTGGAATAGGGTACTTATCCTTGATAGTACATTGATTAAGCTCCCTATAATCTACACATAGCCTCCAACTCCCATCTTTTTTCCCCACTAGCACCACAGGTGAAGAAAATGGGTTATTACTGTATTAGATAATCCCTTGTTGTAACATATCTCTCACTAGTTTCTTAATGATGTCTTTTTTGATAGCATGATATCTATATGGTCTGATGTTAACATGCTTAGCTCCTGGCTGTAAAGGTACCCTATGATCAAAAGCACCCGTATGAGGAGGCAATGTTGTAGGTTCATAAAATATGGACTTGTACTACTGCAGTAATGATTTCAACTTCATGTGAACTTCCCCTTCCTTAGTCATATGCAATGAATTAAATTGACCCCATATCTCAGTCTCAGGCCCTGTACCCACCATTTGCAACGTGAAAAATTGAGCTTCAGGATCCTTCATCTTAGTGATAGCTTTAGAAATAGAGGTTATGTAGTCCTCAGATACACCCCTCAGTATGTGATACTTGCCTTGATGGTCAAATGTCATGGTCAATTCAGTATAGTCAGTGGTAATTAGACCCAACCCTTTCATACATAAAGCTCCCAAAACCACATCATACTTCCCTACAGGGAAGACTATCCGGTCAAGACAATAGGTGGTACCCCCCATCATCCAAGTCAAGTCCTTAACAACACCTGTGGCATCTTCCACTATGTTATTACCCAAACTGACATTGCTAGGTGGAGTAGGAATAACTGTGCACCCCAATATTTTCACTGAGTTGACATCTATGAAATTGTGGGTACTACCTCTATCCAGTAATATATGAATAGGTCTCTTCTCACTATATCCAATCACATGAATGGTCTGGGCTCCTTGAAATCCACTCAATGCATAGAATGAGATTACAAGAGTATCACTAACAAGATGGGTTGGAAGGTCAGTCCTTGATTCAACTTCCACCCCTCAAGGCTCAGTTATAGGATCTTCTACGAGCAACTCATCCAACTCTAGAACAAACAACTATTTTGGCAGATTGCATTTATGTCCAGGAGTGTACTTTTCCTCACAGAAATAGCATAGGCCCTGAGCTCTTTTAGCTTGCATCTCAGTAGGAGATATGGTTCTTCTAGCCCTTTGATTGATGTTAGTATTAGCTACTGGCAGAGCTAATCTAGATCCTTGCTGGTAAGGAGTTGTAGATCTCTGTGGAGGAGGTTCCCTTCGTATAGTAGTACTAGTCATCCCTCCAGCCTTTTAGCTTCTAGCATCTGCAAGCAAGGTGGCTTCAGCTAATCTAGCTAACTTGTAAGCCCTTGGAAAGGTTTGAGGCTCATGCATCATCACAGTATTAACCAGCTCCTACTTCAAACCTCCCAGGAAACATGATATAGCTTGTTCATTAGTCAAATTACACTGAGCTAAGAGTCTATCAAATTCAAATTGGAATTCCTCCATTGTTACCGTTTGTCTCAATTGTTTCAATTCTAGCATAGGATTAGCAAAATCATCTCCAAATGTTCCATTTATAGTTACTAAGTATTCTTCCCAGCTAGGTAATATATTGTTGTCTCTACATTTCAAATAAGACTGGTTCCAGGCTAGTGCCTCATCCTCCAAATTCATAGAAACTAGTATGATTCTATGGTTAGCAGGAGTGTCATCTATGAAAAAGTACTACTCAATTCGATATAACCATGTTTTTAAGTTCTCACCATTTAAACGAGGGAAATTGAGATTGTTATTTTGCGTGGGCATCGGATGATAAGGATTAGCTCCTAGAATTCCTTGAGTTGTAGGTGCATTGGTTTCTCTGGCCGGTAATGCAGTAGTATATTCATGAGCTCTCTGATGTAATCCCATCCTATCGATCTAACCCTTGAGAGAATTCACATTATATAGCAACTCAGCTTGCCTACGATCTATATCTGACCTCATCTCTGTGTGCCTTTGCTCCATAACTGTTTGTAGATCCACCTGTTGAGCTGTGAGGTGTTCATACTATTCCTGTAGATTTTCAGAGGATGTTGCTAATATTTTCTCCTTGTGAGGACCCATAATTGACCAAGAAACATATGGCTCTAATAACAATTGATACCAAATTATGGTATTACAGTGGAATTAGAACTGAAAAGTGAAGGGAAGAAGAGATTTGAGAAGAGAAATAAAGGAGACAGTAGTTCAAAAGAAGGAAGAAGAGAGAAATTTCATTGATATTCCAAAAGTTATCCCAAACTATTACAACCCAACTATTTATAGCTACTAAAATAGCAATTGAAATAAAAATAAAAATTGCACAGGAAATTCAAAAACATTCAAACAAAATGCTGAAAAATTCAAAAAATAGTTGGTGTAACTAACTTTTCCGCCAAGACTAAAATTGGTGAAAAACATGTGATCTTTGCCAGCTCAGTGTCCTACATGGAAGCCACCTCACTAATCAATAATATGTGTATCATAGAGTTATCAACTTAATTTTAAAAAAGGGCAATTTATGGAAGTTAAAAGTGTAAATCAATTTTACAGTATAACCTGCGATATTTAGGAAGAAACCTAATTCGACTAAAAAATCCTTTGTTTCACAGCAACATCTGATTCCTCCAAATAAGCTATGGTCATTATGTTTTTCTACCTATTGAAACCCCAACAATCTTTGATTACAATCACTCTTCTAATGGGATATTCTAAAAGTAAAAACACATGTGTAAATATTTGTCCTTATTTGTTGAAATATTGTAAAATAAGATTGTATTAACCTCCTTATATACTCTTTCATTTTTGAATTATTTGTCAAAGTTGTTCGAGGTTAAAATTAGTAGTAGTGTTCACGACAGTGTTTTGAGGACACAATTCTAAATTTCTAAATATTAGTAGTATATAATTAATTTTAAAGTTCTAAATAAGAGTTTTTTTACCTAATTCATGTAAGAAAGATATCACGCCCCGAGGCTAACCGACTAGATGTTACACGGTACCTGGGACCGGAAGTGCCCCAAGTTAACGGTACCTGGGACCGCAAGTGCCTCAAGTTAACCCTTGGTCATAGCATAACTCAGATAAATACAAGAAACATAGCAGAAGCACACTAAATAAAGATAGGCAATCATATCTAAGTAGGAACATGACCTACAAAATACCAAATCCAAAATATAGAGTACAAGTCTAGCTATGTTTGAAGCCTCTTAAGTATCATAAAGAGTTGATGGGACAAGACCTCAACTAACTCAAAAATCAGAAAGGAAGATAAGCAAAATAATTAGTCTAATACTAGTCCTCGAAGGATGAGCACTCACCAACAAGAACTGGATATCCGGCATCGTCTAGCCACGAGCATGAGGAAGAGAGCCTGAATTTGCATCATCAAGAGGATGCATTGCAAAAGTATGCATCAATACTATAGGATGTACTGAATATGTGAGATATGCAAAATCATAATAAAACACACTTAAAATTGAGTTCATGCTTAAATAGAGAAATGATAAGAAAATATCATAATTGAAAGGTAAAGCATGAGATGGAAGTCAAACCTCAAGATAAAATATCATAAGACTTAGAAAACTTGAAAACATTTATACAGGAGTTTCTTATAACCAACAGTAGACCATGTAAGCTACATGGAATCCAACTATATTTTCCTAGTTGACAAAGCTACCCCGAACCTTGACAAGGTTCGGGATACCATACATATCGTAGCATGGAACTACTTTCATAAGGGGACACTCTCAACTAACGAGGACCCTTCTTCATGAGGAGACACTCTCAACTAACGAGAATCCTCTTAACCTACGCCATAATGTAGTTTTGGACTTGGATTATTTAGAACTCTAATCGCTCGGTGCTAAATACTACTCCCAAAATATATATATATATAGCTCATAATATACTAGTGACATATCTAATGCCGAAAACTATTGAAAAGCATAAGGACATATCTAATGTCATGCAATTCACATATTATAAGTCTTAAAACTTAGCATAGCTATAATTCCAAAATATACTTTTCTTTCTAAATTCATAACTTGAAGAATTAGGCATGCAATTTCATAAATACATACGGTCATGTAATTTAAACATGCCAATTTTCACTTAAATATATGCAATTCAATGGAATCATGCTAGAAATCATCTTTAATGCATGGGCTTTTGAAATCAATTAAGGAACCTCAAATAAATCATAGATAAGTAATAAGAAATCATGAATTGATGCTTTAAAACTGAACCCATAAGTTTTCTCCAAATTGGGTAAGAACTCTAATTTCATAATTTCATAAATCAAAGTAAAACATGGAGTTTTGGGCATAAGGGTGAAAGGAATCTCTCATTGAATACCCATATACCTTATTGAAGCATTCTTGATCTAAGATTAAATAAATTGAGGCTTGAACTTAAAGCTTGAGACTTGGAGCTTGAAAGAGTTTCTTTTCTTTTTTGGAAGATGAATAAGGAGTAATGAAAGACTTAGGCTAATAGGAGTAAAAACCCTACTAATAGTGGCCAAAACGACCTCACTTAGAAGTTAAAAGGGTGGGTAATTATAGAAATACCCCTGGGACTTAATTAAGAAAAAGTTGTTAAGAATCTCGGCTTCAGGTTCCACGGGTCCTTTCCACGTGCCGTAGAAGCAACCACGGTTCGTGGATTGGAGTCGTGGTTTCTGAGCCAAAATTCAAGCTGCGGATAACTTTCTACGATTTAACAGTACGGCTCATGGAACTATCCATGAGTCTTAGAAACCATTCGTGGTTTTCTGGGGAACTGACTACCCTCAGTCTGATTTGCGCGAGTTGGTTCCACGACCCGTGGAACCATCCACAAATCGCAAAACTTACTCGTGGTTCTCAAACCTGAGTATGGTCTGCAGGACTAGTTTCACGAGTCCTTTACATGACTCGTGGTTCTATCCACAGCTCGTGGACTTGACTCGTGATCCCTGAAAGTTCTGAATTTCACAGAGTTTCTAAGTTTAAAAGCTAAATCGAATTCCAGAGTATTACAATATCCCCCCCTTGGGATCATTCGTCCTCGAATGAAGGATAAGCAAGAAAAACTAGGGAGAGAACAACCCAACCAACCAACAAAACATGAAAACTCAAGGATAAACATGAAAACTGAGCTTTTTATCTTAAACATGATTGAACCAACTTCAGAAAAACATGAATGCATGAAAGGATCACGAGGGAAACCGATGGAATAGAATCGGAGGGACATACTAAGAAGGAAACTATTACCTCAAGCTGAAACTAAATCGAAAGGAAGAAGATGGAGGTACTTGGCTTTCATGGTTGATTCCACTTCCCAAGTAGCTCCCTTAACTAGCTAATTTCTCCAAAGGACTTTCACCAAAGCAACTTCTTTGTTTCTCAACCTCCGAATATGACGATCAAGAATCTACATGGGAACTTCCTAATAAGTAAGGCTATCCTTCACACTCACATCCTCTAAAGGAACAGTCAAGGTTGGATCACCAACACACTACTTCAATAAGGAAACACGGAAAACCAGAGTAAATCCGTCGGTAACTCCAACTCATAAGCAACACTACCAACTCTCCTCAGAATCCAATAAGGATCTACATAGCGGGGACTAAGCTTTCCTTTCTTACCAAATATCATCACACCCTTCATGGGTGACACCTTCAGAAATACCCAATCATCAACCTCAAACTCTAACTCTCTTCTCCTCACATCTGTATATGATTTATGTCGACTCTGAGCAATTTTCAACCTCTCCCTAATGATCTGAACTTTCTCCATGGTCTCATGAACTGAATATGGACCAATCAAAGCTGCCTTACCAACCTTAAACCAACCAATAGGAGATCTACACTTTCGCCCATAAAGTGCCCCATAGGGAGCCATCAGGATGCTAGAATGGAATCTGTTATTGTAGGCAAACTCGATAAGAGGTAAGTGATCATCCCAATTACCTTTGAAATCAATCACACAAGCTCTCAATATATCCTATAAAGTCTAAATATTACGCTCTGCCTGGCCATCTGTCTGTGGGTGAAAAGTTATGCTAAGCTTTACCTGAGTACCAAGACCTTTCTGAAATGACTTCCAAAATTGAGATGTAAACTGAGTACCCCTGTCTGAGATGATGGACAATGGAACACCATGCAATCTGACTATCTCACGAAGGTAGAGTCTGACATAATCATCTGCTGAATCTGTAGTCTTAACAGCCAAGAAGTGGGATGACTTGGTCATTCTGTGAACAATCACCCAAATAAAATCATGTTGCCTACGAGTACAAGGAAAACGCGTAATAAAATCCATATTGATTGCTTCCCACTTCCAAGTAGGAAGATCAATTCCTGAATCATACCACCTGGTCACTGATGCTCTACCTTTACTTGCTGACAGTTGGGACACTTAGACACGTAACCTGCTATGTCCCTCTTCATGCCATTCCACCAATAGACTTTTCGTAGGTCATGATACATCTTGGTGGCACCGGGGTGAATAGAATACTTGGAGCTATGAGCCTCTGTCAAAATATGTTGTCTCAACCCATCTATTTCAGGAACACACAATCGACCCTGATATCGAAGTACACCATCTCCTCTTTGGGAGAAAACCTCTACCCTTTGCTGATGGACTGCACCCTCCAACTGGTGCAAAATAGGATCAATGTCTTGCTTTTCTTTCACTTCAGCTACCAAAGAAGATTCGAAACCATTTTGAACAATGACACCACCTTCTGTCAAATCCATAAGGCAAACTACCAATCGAGCAAGTCAATGAACATCCTTGGCCAATTCCTTCTTTCCATCCTCAAACGAAGAAACACTACCCATGGACAACCTACTAAGTGCATCCGCCACGATATTGACCTTACCCGAATGGTAAAGCACACTCATATCATAATCCTTAAGAAGCTTAAGCCACCTCATTTGACGAAGATTCAATTCATTTTGAGTGAACACATACTGAAGACTTTTATGATCGGTGAATACATCCACATGAACACCATACAAGTATTGTCTCCAAATCTTCAAAGAAAAAACCACGACCGCTAACTCAAGATTATGAGTAAGGTAGTTCCTCTCATGAATCTTAAGATGTCTCGAAGCATAAGCAATCACCATACTACGCTGAATCAACACACAATCCAAACCAATCCTAGAAGTATCACAATACACAACAAAGTCATCTAGGCCCTCGGGTAGAGCCAACATTGGAGCTGTGGTTAATCTAGTCTTCAATTCCTGAAAGTTCTTCTCACGTAGATCAGACCACTGAAATTTAACCTTCTTCTAAGTCAATCGAGTCAATGGGGCAACAATAGAAGAAAACCCTTCCACAAATCTCCTATAGTAACCAACCAAAACCAAAAAGCTCCTAATATCGGATGGGAAAGTGGGTCTAGGCCAGTTGTTTACTGCCTCAATATTTTGAGAATCAACTCGATCGAATACCATCTCTAGTCACAATATGACCCAGAAAAGCAATAGACTACATCCAAAACTCACACTTGCTAAACTTAGCAAATAACTGTCAATCCTTAAGAGTTTGCAACACCAATCTCAAATGGTCCGCATGCTCCTCCTTACTCTGAGAATAGATAAGAATATCATTAATAAATACAATCATGAACATATCCAAATACTGTTTAAATACACAGTTCATCAAATCCATAAAGGCTGCAGGAGCATTCGTTAGTCCAAAAGACATAACCACAAATTCATAACGACCATACCGAGTTTTGAACGCTGTCTTCAGAATGTCACACTCTCGAACACAGAACTGATGATAATCAGATCTAAGGTCGATCTTAGAGAAGTAACCGGCACCCTGAAGCTGATCGAACAAGTCATCAATCTTAGGAATGGGATACTTATTCTTGATTGTGACCTTGTTCAACTGACGGTAGTCGATATATATTCTGAGGGAACCATCTTTATTTTGCACGAATAAGACTGGAGCAACCCATAGAGAGATGATGGGCCTGATAAAACCCTTATCAAGAAGGTCTTTCAACTGGCCCTTCAATTCCTTAAGCTCCGCGGGAGCCATTCTATAGGGAGGAATAAAGATAGGATGCGTATCTGGAAGAATATCTATCCCAAAGTCGATCTCCCACTCAAGAGGGACTCCAGGAAAATCTTCAAGAAACACTTCTGAAAACTTATTTACAATAGAAACTGATTGGAGAGATGGGATTTTAGCCTCCGTGTCCACGACTCAAACTATATATTAAACATAACCCTTAGAAATCATCTTCCTAGCCTTAAGGTAAGATATGAAATGACCCTTTGAGAATGGAAGACTATCTTGCCACTCTAAGACAGGTTTATTTCAAAACTTAAAACTAACCACTCGAGTACGACAATCAACCGAGGCATAACATGCATACAACCAATCCATACCAAGAATAATATCAAAGTTGGTCATCTCTAACTCTACTAGATCCGCTGAAGTGACTCTATGAAGGACTGAGATAGGGCAATTTCTATAGACTCTCTTGGCTAGGACTGATTCACCAACAGGAGTAGAAACACAAAAGGGCTCTAAGAGCCAATCAAGATAAATCTTGAACTTGCAAGCCACATAAGAGGTCACAAAAGATAAGGAGGCACCAGGGTCCAATAAGCATACACATCGAGAAAGAAGACTTTCAACATACTAGTAACAACATTTGGTGAAATCTCCTGGTCCTGGCGAGATGACATGGCATAAAGGAGATTCTGGCGCTGACCACCAGAACTAGAAGCAATGCCCTGCTGGGCCAGTCAACCTGTTGGGGCTGCTGGGGTAGACTGAATCCTGCTACCTCCATGTCCCTTTTTAAGCGGAAGGACAATCTCTAATCTTGTGTCCAACCTGACCACATCCAAAGCATCCTCCTGAACCAACTAAACACTCACCAAGATGACTCTTATCACAGTTGTTGCAATAAGGGTGAGGGGTCCCCTTTGCAATACTTCCCTGCGAATAGGAACTAAATCCTCCCTATTTCTGATCATGACGAGGCCTGGGGGCCTGGGTTGGAGCACTAGCTGAAGAATGAACGGGCCCAAATGATTTCTTCTAAAAGAAAGAGCGATGTCTGCCTTCGGACCTCCGATAGCCAAAATCTGAACTCTCTGATCTAACCTTCTTGTTCTCCCATGCCTTTTCCCTCAACTTGTCTCCCTCAATATGATGGGAATGAGTCATGAGTTGAGAAATATCCATGTATATTAAAAGCATCGCGGACCTATACTCCTTCTTTACCAAATCTGATACTCTGTAAATGTACTTACTCATCTAATACCATGGGTCAGCCACCATGGAAGGAGCATAACTAGAAAGTTGGGTGAACTTCAATTTGTATTCCTAAACTGACATAGAACCTTGCCTCAAATTCATGAACTCTTCGACCTTAGCTTGGCTCAACTCTCTAGGGAAGAACGGGTCAATAAAATCCCTCTCAAAGCATTCTCAAGTCATAGGGACCACATCCCTATCCCTAGCATTTCTCTATTGAGTGAACCAAATATGAGCCACGTCCTTGAGTTGATAAGAAGCTAGCTCAATACCATCAATACCATCAATACCAACCACTTGCATTACACAAAAGATCTTCTTTACCTCATCCATGAAATTTTGCGGATCCTCACCAACCTTCGAAACCCAGAACTCAGGTGGGTTCATGCGAATGAAATCTCAAACTCAGTCCACTACTCCACCTTGAGAGTGGGTGGGGATAGGAGCCTGCTGATTGGCCTGAGTGTCCATAGTCTGAGCTAGAATATAAATGGAATTTCTAAACTCCGCATTAGTGACCTCGGGGTCAAGAATTAGAGGGTTAGCATTTCGAGTGGCTCTACAAGGTATGGCATGGCGAGGAGGCATAATCTAAAACATATAAAGAATGGATTAGAGAAGTAATATAGTTAAACTCTATCGCACGATATTGATCATGAAAGAAGTGAAGTTTTTCCTAAGACACCTCGTAGCTTCTCGCTCATAAGTGTGGAGCGCTTCACATATATGAAAGAGACTCTACTCGATGTGGCTTTCAGACACCCTAGGACTCTTGAACCTAAGGCTCAAATACCAAGTATGTCACGCTCCGAGGCTACCGGCTATAAGTAACACAGGAACTAGAACTGTAAGTGCCCCAAGTTAATCCTTGGTCATAGCATAACTCAGATAAATACAAGAAACATAGCAAAAGCATACTAAATGAAGATAGGCAACCATATCTAAGTAGGAACAAGGTCTACGAAATACCAAATCTAAAACACGGAGTATAAGTCTAGCTATGTATGAAATCTCTAAACTATCATAAAGAGTTGATGGGACACGACCCCAACTAACTTAAAAATCTGAAAAGAAGATAAGCAAAATAACTAGTCTAATATTATTCCTCGAAGGATGAGGACTCACTAACAAGATCTGGATATCCGGCGTCGTCTAGCCATGATCCTGAGGAAGAGAGCCTGAATGTGCATCATCAAAAGGATACAACGCAAAGGTATGCGTCAGTACTATAGGATGTATTAAATATGTTGGATATGTAAAATTATGATAAAACATACTTAAAACCGAGTTCATGCTTAAATAGAGAAATCATAAGAAAATATCATAATTGAAAGGTAAAGCATGAGATAGAAGTCAAACCTCAAGATAATTTATCATAAGACTTAGAAAACTTGAAAACATTCATACGAGAGTTTCTTATAACCGACAGTAGACCATGTGAGCTACATGAAATCAAACTATATTACCCTAGTTGGCAAAGCTATCCCGAACCTTGCCAAGATTCGGGATACCATACATATCGTAGCGTGAAATCACTTTCATAAGGGGACACTCTCAACTAATGAGGACCCTTCTTCATGAGGAGACACACTCAACTAACAAGAACCCTCTTAACCTACACTGGCAACGTAGTTTTTAATTTGTGTTATCTAGAACCCTCATTGCTCGGTGCTAAATACAACTCCAAAAACATACATATATCTCATAATATACTAGTGACATATCTAATGTTCAAAGCTATTGAAAAGCATAAGGACATATCTAATGTCATGCAATTCACATATCATAAGTCTTCAAACTTAGCATAGCCATAATTTCAAAACATACTTTTCTTTCTAAATTCATAACTTGAAGAATTAGGCAGGCAATTTCATAAATACATAAGATCATGTTATCTAAACATTCCAATTTTCACTTGAAAACATGCAATTCAATGGAATCATATTAGAAATCATCTTAATGCATGGGCTTTTGAAATAAATTAAGAAACCTCAAATAAATCATAGATAAGTAATGAGAAACCATGAATTGATGCTTTAAAATTGAACCCATAAGTTTTTTCCAAATTGGGTAAAAACCCTAATTTTACAATTTCATAAATCAAAGTAAAACGTGGAGTTTTGGGCATAAGGGTGAAAGGAATCCCTCATTGAATACCCACATACCTTATTAAAGCTTTCTTGATCTAAGATGAAAATAAATGGAGGCTTGAACTTGGAGCTTGAAAGAGTTTCTTTCCTCTTTTGGTAGATGAATGAGGAGTAATGAAAAACTTAGGCTAATAGGAGTAAAAACCCTACTAAAAGTGTCCAAAACAACCTCACTTAGGAGTTAAAAGAGTGGGTAATTATAAAAATACCCCTGCAATTTAATTAAGGAAAAGCTGTTAAAAATCGCGGCTTCAGGTTCCACGGGTCCTTTTCATGAGCCGTAGAAGCAACCACGGTTCATGGATTAGAGTCATGGTTTCTGAGCCTAAATTCAAGTTGCGGATAACTTTCTACGATTTAATAGTATGTCTCGTGGAACCATCCATGAGTCTTAGAAATCATTCGTGGTTATCTGGGGAACTGACTACCCTCAGTCTGATTTCCTCGAGTTGGTTCTACGACCCGTGGAACCATCCACGAACTGTGAAACTTACTCGTGGTTCTCAGACCTGAGAATGGTCTGCAGGACTGGTTTCAGGAGTCCTTTCCACTACTCGTGGTTCTATCCACGGCTCGTGGACTTGACTCGTATCCCTGAAAGTTCTAAATTTCACAGAGTTTCTATGTTTAAAAGCTGAATCAAATTCTGAGGTGTTACAAAAGATTTAATAAATTTATTTGATTTTAAATTCATAAACAATTAGACCTTTTAAATAAATCAAATAACAAAAGATTTAATAATCAAAATCTTAGTTGATTTTAATTTTTAAAGTCCTAAATAGTAAAATTCTATTTCATTTAAATTAATAAATATTGGGAGTTTTTTTTAACTCAAATAAGGAAATACTTAATAACCAAAATATTAGGAACTTTTATTTTACAACAGAGGCACTCGTGACGAAAAGAAAAGTAACTTTACATGATTGCATGCACCAACGAAAAGATACAAGTCATCCCATACTACAGTTGCAAATCCAACAAAGGTTATTTACAAAAATAGTTTTTATTATTATTTTCTTACTTTTTAATAAATGATAGTTTTGTCTATTGTAGAATCTTTTAATGAGGAGAAAAAATTCAATCAAAATTTCTAAGGACCCTCATGCTTTTAATATAATATAAATAGATATTTGTCAGCATCAATTATGAGTCATATATATAATGTTCCTAGTTTATCATGCATATATGATCTAATTGTGTGTTACTCTGGCTTTTTATTTAAGATCTCAGATCGAGTGTTCAAATTATCTCACGTGCAATATCACACAAATTGGGCTTGAGTTTATGTATGTGTTGCAAAGGCGGTTATAAGCTTATTTTTTCCTCTCTTCTCTCTTTCACAGATCCCTAACAGTCATTTCTTTGCCAGTAATGGCTAATTGCAGTGGAGCTCAGCAATGAACCTCACCATAGACCTCTTTGGTCCATCCTCTGCAAGACCCCTAGAGCCATCAAGTCCAATCAATTTCCCCCTCTAGCCACAAACTCTCAAATCTTTATTAACACCAGCAAAAATAACACCAACCAAGGACAGAAAACACAGAGGACCAATAGAGTTACAAATCACCTTTGGACTTTCAATATACCCTCCAAAGAAAGAATCAAACTAGAATCAAGGAAACAAACTCATTGTTAGTTTCACCAAGGAAGAGCATGACCTCTTAGCAAACACTTGCAAATAGACCCTTATAGGGAAATTTGAAGGAAGACGCCCCCAAATTGATAAAATTAGGGAAAATTTTGCAAAAGTTGTCTCGACCAAAGGACATGGGAAAATATGAGCTAAAGATGAAAAATATATTTTTATTGATGTTGAGACGGAGGAAGACTACGATACAATAGCTTCCTACAACTTTGTTCAGCTGAATGGCGGCCATACTATGAGATTCAAAGGTGGAACGATAAATTTCAAACCTAAAAGGGGATTAATTTAGCTCTTATGTGATTAATCAACCGAATCTCCCGTGGCATTATTATGAATGGGCTGTTCTATGCATAATGATTGATCTAATTGGCACCCTTATTGGCATGGACAAGGCCACAAAATCAAAGACTAGACCCACTATGAAAAAATAATAGTGAAAATAGACCTTATTAAGCCTTTGATTATTGAAATACAAATGGCTATAAAGAACCAAGAGGGTCAAACAAAAACCTTTAACCAAAAGATCAATTAAGAAACTGTAACGATCGGGTCCATCGTTACGGGTAGACTAATCGTGCCAAGTTTTAGAGTTAGAAAACTCTGGGTTTGGGAGTTTGAAATTCTGGGCTAGGCTAGCCTTGGCCAGATTTGGAGTGAGGTAGAGTCTAGGAAAATTCGGGTAAAATGAATTTAGGTATCTTGGAGTGAGCTAGTTTTTCACGTACCCAAGACATAAAGGAGTCTGAGGGACTTTTCAAAATCGCATTTGGGTAAGTAGAAGTCCCAAAATTGCGTTTGACGTGAAGAGATTATTTTGGGACGTCGGGGGAAACAAGTGTGTTATAAAATGGACAAAATTGGCAGATTTTTGGACTTTCTGTCCATGACGAGCACTGCCAGGCCACCTCTATAGCGGTAGAAATTACTGCTATAGTAGCGGTCAAAGGGTAGTCAACCCACTTAAGACCGCTATAGCGGCAGCCTACCGCTATAGCGGCAACGTACCGCTATAGCAGGACCGCTATAGCGGGCCGACGGGTTTTTAATGCAGAAACAACTCCCAAAACATTCAGTTTTCACAAGTTTGTTTTGGAGAAGGTCTGGGCGATTTTCTACATACTCCCGTCAAAAATCTTCCCCAAGGTAAGGCTTTCGTTCCCCAAACTTGGTAATACGTTTCCTATGCGGTAGAATTGCTAGGAGGAGAATTTAAGAAATGTTAGAATAACCTAGGGATAGTAGAATTCGGGGAAGGAAGGGGATTCCAAGCATGTCTGTTCTTGGGCATTGATAAAAGTACATTAAAATGATCATAGGTCGTTTAATTTCCTATTTTTGTCCGTAAAAATGATAGAACTAGGAGAATTAATGGTGGAAAAGCCCGAGAAAAGGGTGGGATGATCATGGATGGCCTGGGGTTTGGGGATTTGGTATAATCCGAGTAATGTGCAGGCCTTGTGTATTAATGGTATGTATTATGTGTTGTTTTTAGACCAAGAACGATAGAGGAATCTGGAACAAGGAAAAGCTCGGGTCGAATAGAGCTTGGAACATTTCGAGATAGGTGATGGCTTATGATTTTCTGTAAATGTGTATATTGATGTACTCATGTCTAAGTGATTATATGCATTACATTGCTTAGGAAATTTGTGTGGAATGTCTAGGTTCCTATTTACAGTCTGTGATTGAACGGTATTTGCTTGTTGGTTTTACAAGTTGTGTGTGTTCATATATTTACTGTGGTTGTTGACATTCGGTTAGCTCGGGTACCACACCTGGTACGGGTATAACAAAATGGTTGGCACGGGTATCACGTCTGGTATGGGTATATCATTTGGTTGGCACGGGTACCACGCCTGGTACGAGTTTACTTTATTGCATCTTGCATTATTTCATTGATTATTGTATTGCATTGGTTGATATTGGTTCCGTGAGTGGACCGGGTCGTTTTACTGAATGTGATACTTGATATGGGTTCCGCGAGTGGACCGGGTTGTTTTACTGTATGTAATACTAGGTATTGGTTCTATGAGTGGACCGGGTTGTCTAGTTAAAGGTGCTATTGTTGATGGTCCTTGAGTGGCAGGGAACTGTTGTATAACTGCTGTGTTGGTCTTGGTTTAGGCCGGGTTGATCAATTACCTTTGGTGTTGTCTACAGGGGATTCCAGGATGGGTCCGGGATAGACGGAAAGGATAGTTGTGGTTACATGTTTGTGGATTAGAACGGTAAGAGATGGATTCATGCGGTAACAAGCTAGGTAGAGACCTGTACGCTAGATGTGCCTGTGATTATTGTTGCATGTTTGCCATACTCCTTACTTGATATTGTTGTACTAATTATATATTATTTACTTGAGAACTGGCTGATGATCCTACCAGTACATAGTGGTGGTGTACTGATACTGCACTTGTCTTTCTTTTGGTGAGTACAGGAAATCTACCAACGACTGAGACGCGACCTCGCATCTAGCATCGGCGATTTATGACTTTCAAGGGTGAGCTTCTTGATTCGAGCTACCTTGGGTTATCTTTAGAGTTTCAGTACAATTGTTTCGGACTTAAAACTATTTTAGTTTATCTTTTGGGGTTGCATCCCGTATTCTAGATTTGGTAATGATGTTTGGTAAGATGACTTTCAGTTCCTAGGTGGGAATTTCCGCAGGATTATATTAATGATTAGTTTTGGTTTCTTGATTGCTAGTTTATATTTATGCTTGCTGGTTTTAGGCTGTTAGTATAGACAAGGGTGGAACTCTATTGGTTTGCTCATCCGGGGGTTGGGTGGATGCCACTCACGATGGGTTGGGTCATGATATAGATGGTATCAGAGCCTAGGTTCGTTGATCTCGTTGTACCAAACAGGTCTAGTAGAGTCTTGCAGAACGGTGTGGAGACATTCGTACTTTTCTTCGAGAGGCTATGGGGCTTTAGAAAAAACCATCTCTTTCTTCTTTCCTTCGTGCTATAACTTGATTCCAATTGGTATATGGTTATACAAATTGGTATCTAACCTTGTTCACTCTTCTGTCCGCAGATGGTTACTACAAGGAATTACGGAGCAAAGCCAGCGGGTCCGGCAGTTCACGACAAAGGTACGGGAAGGGGTAGGGGATGAGCTGGAGCCGCACCCGCCAGGGGTGGAGCTCGAGCTACTTCTGCTGCACGTGAGGTAACCCCTCCCCCACCTTAGGATCATGTGGCTGAGGATGTAGAAGAAATGTTTGTAGAGGATGGAGGAGCTCAGGAGGAGGAGGCACCGGTTTGGGGTGCAGGCCTTTCTACGATGACACTAGAAGCTTTTAGGCAGGCGTGGATATTCTGAGTGAGTTGGTTGGCACTGGAGACATACCCACAGCTTATGCAAATCAAGCCTTGGGTACCCAGCCAACGGTTATTACTACACCAAGGATGGACGCAGCTTCAGGCAGAAATGATCTCCTCAGGCCAATGCTAGGCCCAGTGATGACAGGTAATGGCATGAGATGCTGACTAAGTTTCTCAAGCTGAAACCTCCGATGTTTCAGGGTACAGACAAGGAAGATGCCTATGAGTTCATCCTGGATTGCCATGAGAGGTTGCACAAGTTGGGTATTGTACTTCAGCATGTGGTGGAGTTTATCACTTTTCATCTACAGGGTGATGCCAAGTAGTGGTGGAGGTCTCATGTTGAGTGTCGGTCTTCTATCCTATCTCCACTGACTTGGGAGCAGTTCCATGCATTATTTCTAGAGAAGTACGTTCCCCATACTTTGAGGGACCGGAAGAAGGATGAGTTTCTAAACTTGGAGCAGGGTAACATGTCGGTCTTAGCTTATGAGGCTAAGTTCCATGTGTTGTCGAGTTTTGCTACACAGATGTTGAGTTCCGAGAAGGAACAGGTCTGGTTATTTATCAAGGGTCTGAATAGTGATCTGCAGGTACTGTCAGTGCATATGACTTCTTCAAGGAAGGGTTTTAATGATGTGGTGGACTATGTGAAGAAGATTGAGGGAGTTAGGCAAGTGGGGCAGGCTAAGGCTTTAGCCAAGAAGACCCAGAATGAGGGAAACTATGGTGGTTTGTACTCCAAGGTCTAGCATCAGCAGGTTTATCCAGCCTGTCCTATTAAGTTGGCTCTGCCAGCTACTACAGGTGGTCGTCAGGGAGCTCAGTCTTTAGCTCCTAGAGGCCATGGAGCATCCTATACATCAGCTAGCAGACCTACTCTTTACCGTGGTTGCTTCCATTGTGGTGAGTTGGGCCACTTTAAGAGGGAGTGTCCATATAGGCAGGCAGGTAATCAGGGTCAGCAGTAGACTAGAGCAGTGGTTCCGACAGGCAGAGGCATTAATGCTAGGGGTCGTCCACAGGGTGGGCGAGGTAATTTTTAGGGAGGCCGGGGAGACCGAGGGAACAGTGGTGCAGGTAGGGGTGGGGTGCAGCCAGCCTAAAAAGTTGCTCGGATTGATGATCGGGCACATTGCTATACTTTTCCAGGAATGACTGAGGCAGAAGCCTCAGATGCGGTGATCACAGGTACTATTCTTGTCTGTGATAAAATATCTTCGATATTATTTGACCCAAGTTCTACATATTCTTATGTGTCTGTAAGTTTTGCTTTGGGACTGGGTTTGACCTGTGATATCCTTGATTCCCCTATCTATTTTTCTACCCCAGTGGGAGAGTCGGTGGTTGTGACTCATGTATATCATGACTGTTCTATTATTTTTGTGGGGTTACATACTTGGGTAGACTTGGTAATTCTGGATATGGCTGATTTTGATATTATCTTGGGTATGACCTGGCTATCTCCTTAGCATGCTGTGTTGAACTGTAACACCAAGACCGTAGCTCTAGAGATTCTGGGTAAGGATAGACTAGAGTAGGAAGGTGTGTACAGGCCTAATCCAGTTAAGATAATATCATTTGTCTGGGCTAGGAAGCTAGTGGAGAGGGGGTGTCTAGCTTTCTTGGCTCATCTCCAGGATGATAATGTGGAGTCTCCTCCTATTGAGTCAGTCCCAGTGGTTTCTAAATTCTTAGAGGTGTTTCCAGTGGACTTGCCTGGTATGCCTCCGGATAAAGACATAGATTTTTGTATTGATTTGGAGCCAGACACTCATCCCATTTCCATTCCTCTGTATAGAATGGCTCCGGCAGAGTTAAGAGAACTTAAGACTCAACTGCAGGAACTCCTAGATAAGGGATTTATACGTCCCAGTGCTTAACCTTGGGGTGATCCGGTCTTGTTTGTAAAGAAGAAGGATGGTAGTATGCGGATGTGCATAGATTATAGGCAGTTGAACAAGGTGACCATTCTGAATAAGTACCCTCTACCCCGTATAGATGACTTGTTTGACCAGCTTCAGGGTGCATCAGTGTTCTCAAAAATCAACTTGAGTTCGGGGTACCATCAGTTAAAGATTAGACCTGAAAACATTTCGAAAATTGCTTGTCAGACCCGGTATGGGCATTATGAGTTTCTGGTAATGTCGTTTGGTCTGACCAATGCGTCGGCAGCATTCATGAGTTTGATGAATGGGGTGTTTAAGTCCTACTTGGATTCTTTTGTTATTGTGTTCATCGATGATATATTGATCTACTCTAAGAGTAGGGAGGAGCATGCTAATCATCTTCATATTGTCCTGGATATCTTGAAGCACCAAAAGCTTTATGCAAAATTTACTAAGTGCGAGTTTTGGTTGACTTCTGTGGCATTCTTGGGGCATGTAGTGTCAGAAAAAGAGGTGATGGTGGATCCCCAGAAAATTGAGGCAGTCAAGAGTTGGGTTCGGCCTAGCTCTGTGACTTAGGTGAGGAGTTTTGTTGGGCTCGCAGGGTACTACCGGAGGTTTGTTAAGAATTTGCTTCTATTTCTACTCACTTGACTAAATTGACACAGAAGGAGGTACCATTTGTGTGGTCCGACAAGTGCGAGGAGAGCTTCCAAAAGCTCAAAACACTTTTGACCACAACTCTTATTTTGTCCTTGCCGATTAAAGGTAAAGACTTTGTTGTTTACTGTGATGCTTCACATTCTGGTTTGGGTGGTGTGTTGATGCAGGATAGGAATGTGATAGACTATGCATCGAGGAAGTTGAAGGTGCATGAGAGGAATTACCCGACTCATGATTTAGAGTTGGCAGCAGTGGTTCTTGTATTAAAAATCTGGAGACACTATCTTTATGGTGTCAAGTGTGAAGTATTCACAGATCATCGCAGTCTGCAGCACGTTTTCACTCAGAAGGATTTGAATCTGAGGCAGAGGAGGTGGATGAAGTTATTGAAGGATTACGAGGTGACCATTCAGTACCACCCGGGTAAGGCTAATGTAGTGGCAGACGCATTGAGCCGAAAAACTGTTAGCATGGGTAGCTTGGCTTGTTTGGGGGAGTCCAAACGACCATTGGCTAAGGAGATTCGGGCTTTAGAGGCTAAGTTCATGCACTTGGGTGTTTTAGATCAAGGTGGGTTATTGGCCAGCATTAAGGTCAAGGCCACCTTCATAGAGGAAGTTAAGACAAAACAGTTTCAGGATCCAAAACTAGGTAAGTTGCAAGGTAAGGTAATATCCGGGGAGTCCAGAGACGTCATGTGAGACTCTGAAGGAGTGTTGCATTTCAGGGAGAGGATTTGTGTTCCTTGGGTTGATGATATAATTCAGAAAATCTTGACAGAAGCTCATGGTTCACGGTACTCAATTCATCTGGGTGTAACCAAAATGTACAGGAACTTGAGGCAGCGTTACTGTTGGCCCAAGATGAAAAGGGACATAGTAGATTTTGTGTCCAAATGTCAGAACTGCCAGCAGGTGAAGTATGAATATCAGAGACCTACAGGACTACTTCAGAGAATGTCAATTCCAGAGTGAAAGTGGGAGAGGATAGCCATGGATTTCATGGTGGGTCTTCCCAAGACATTGGAGAAGTATGACTCAATTTGGGTCATTGTTGACAGGCTGACCAAGTTCGCTCATTTCATTCCGGTCAGGGTAGATTATAATTCGCAGCAATTGGCCAAGATCTACGTAAAAGAGATTGTGAGACTGCATGGGGTACCACTGTCCATCATTCCAGACAAAGGTACGCAGTTTACTTTTAAGTTCTGGGGTAAGTTACATGAAGAGTTGGGTACACAACTCACCTTTAGCACAACCTTCCATCCTCAGACTGATGGTCAGTCGGAGAGGAAGATTAGGTATTAGAGGATATACTGAGAGCATGTGTAATGGACTTTGGTGGTCATTAGGACCAGTTTCTACCATTGTGCGAATTCTCGTACAAGAATAGCTACCACTCCAGTATCGTTATGGCACCGTTCGAGGCCTTGTATGGGAGAAACTGCAGATCACCCATTGGGTGGTTTGATAAAGGTGATGTGAAGCCTCTGGGTGTAGACTTAGTGAAGGAAGAGCAGGAAAAGGTATGGGGCATACAAACCAAGTTGTTGGCTGCTCAAAGCAGGCAGAAGAAGTACGCAGATCGCAAGGTCCGGGACATGGACTTTCAGGTTGGTGAACAAGTATTGCTAAAAGTATCGCCAATGAAAGGGGTTATGTGGTTTGGTAAGAAGGGCAAGCTTAGCTCTCAGTTCATCAGTCTGTTTGAAGTGCTTGAAATTGTGGGGTCAGTGGCTTACAAGTTAGCACTGCCACCTAGTTTATCGGGTATCCATCTGGTATTCCATGTATCCATGCTCAAGCGATACCATGGGGATGGGGACTACATCATCAAGTCGGATGAGGTACTTTTCGATAAGGATCTTCGTTATGAGGAGGTACCGGTTTTGATTCTTGCTCGGGATGTCCGGAGGTTGAGGACAAAGGTGATTGACATGGTGAAGGTTCAATGGAAGCATTATCCGGTTGAAAAATCCACTTGGGAAATCGAGAAGGACTTGCGGGACAAGTACCCTCAACTGTTTGAGGATTCAGGTACTACACTTCCTTTGTTTTATTTCTGTAATTTCGGGTTTGATCATTCGGGGATGAACGATGGGTAAATTGGTATCTGTTATAACGAATGAGTCTGTCATTACTGGTAGACCAATCGTGCTAAGTTTAAGAGTTAGAAAACTAAGTTTGGGAGTTTAAAATTCTGGGCTAGGCTAGCCTCGATCAATTTTGGAGCGAGGTAGAGTCTAGGGAAATCCGGGTAAAAATAGATTTAGGTGTCTTGGAGTGAGTTAGTTTTCCACGTAGCCAAGACATAAAGGAGTCAGGAGGACTTTTCGAAATCGCATTTGGGTAAGTAGAACTCCCGGAATCGCGTTTGACGTGAAGGAGTTATTTCGGGACGTCGAGGGAAACAAGTGTGTTGTGAAATGGCCAAAACTGACAGATTTTTGGACTTTCTGTCTATGACGAGCGCTGCCAGGCGCGATAGCGGCCACCACTATAGCGATAGAAATTACCGCTATAGCGGTAGAAATTACCGCTATAGCGGCGGTCAAAGGGCGGTCAACCCACTTAAGACCGCTATAGCAGCAGCCTATCGCTATAGAAATAGCGTACATCTATAGCGGGACCGTTGTAGCGGAGCGGGGACCGCTATAGTTGGCCGATGGATTTTTAAAGCAGAAATAGCTCCCAAAACATTCAGTTTTCATAAGTTTATTTTGGAGAAGGGCTGGGCAATTTCCAGGCGATTTTCTTTATTCTCCCGTCAAAAATCTTCCCCAAGGTAAGGCTTTCGTTCCCCAAACTTGGTAATACATTTCCTATGTGGTAGAATTGCTAGGAGGAAAATTTAGGAAAAGTTAGAATAACCTAGGGATAGTGAAATTCAGGGAAGGAAAGGGATTCCAAGCATGTGTATTCTTGGGTATTGATAAAAGTACATTAAAATGATCATAGGTCGTTTAATTTCCTATTTTTATCCGTAAAAATGATAGAACTAGGAGAATTAACGGTGGAAAAGCCCGAGAAAAGGGTGGGATGATCATGGATGGCCTGGGGTTTGGGGATTTGGTATGATCCGGGTAATGTGTAGGCCTTGTGTGTTAATGGTATGTATTATGTGTTGTTTTTAGACCAAGAATGAGAGAGGAATCTGGAACACGAAAAAGCTTGGGTCGAATAGAGCTTGGAACATTTCGAGATAGGTGATGGCTTATGATTTTCTGTAAATGTGTATATTGATGTACTCATGTCTAAGTGATTATATGCATTACATTGCCTAGGAAATTTGTGTGGAATGTCTAGGTTCCTGTTTACAGTCTGTGATTGAACGGTATTTGCTTATTGGTTTTACAAGTTGTGTGTGTTCATATATTGACTGTGGTTATTGACATTCGGTTAGCTCGGGTACCACGCCTGGTACGGGTATAATAAAATGGTTGGCACGGGTATCACGCCTGGTACGGGTATATCATTCAGTTGGCACGGGTACCACGCCTGGTACGGGTTTACTTTATTGCATCTTGCATTATTTCATTGACTATTGTATTGCATTGGTTGATATTGGTTCCGTGAGTGGACCGGGTCGTTTTACTGAATGTGATACTTGATATGGGTTCCGTGAGTGGACCAGGTTATTTTACTGGATGTAATACTTGGTATTGGATTCGTGAGTGGACCGGATTGTCTAGTTAAAGGTGCTATTGTTGATGGTCCTTGAGTGGCCGGGAACCGTTGTATAACTGTTGTGTTGGTCTTGGTTTAGGCCGGGTTGATCAATTACCTTTGGTGTTGTCTACAGGGGATTCCAGGATGGGTCCGGGATAGACGGAAAGGATAGTTGTGGTTACATGTTTGTGGATTAGAACGGTAAGAGATGGATTCATGCGGTAACAAGCTAGGTAGAGACCTGTAGTCTAGATGTGCCTGTGATTATTGTTGTATGTTTGCCATACTCCTTACTTGATATTGTTGTACTAATTATATATTATTTACTTGAGAACTGGCTGATGATCCTACCAGTATATAGTGGTGGTGTACTGATACTGCACTTGTCTTTCTTTTGGTGAGTACAGGAAATCTACCAGTGACTGAGACGCGACCTCGCATCTAGCACCGGCGATTTCTGACTTTCAAGGGTGAGCTGCTTGATTCGAGCTACCTTGGGTTATCTTTAGAGTTTCAGTCCAATTATTTTGGGCTTAAAACTATTTCAGTTTATCTTTTGGGGTTGCATCCCCGTATTCTAGATTTGGTATTTTTGTTTGGTACGATGACTTTCAGTTCCTAGGTGGGAATTTTTGCAGGATTATATTAATGATTAGTTTTGGTTACTTGATTGCTAGTTTACATTTATGCTTGCTGGTTTTAGGCTGTTATTCTAGGCAAGGGTGGAACTCTGTTAGTTCGCTCATCCGGGGGTTGGGTGGGTGCCACTCACGACGAGTTGGGTCGTGACAGAAACAATACCCCTCCGCCTATTTGCTCTCACTGCAGGATTTAAGGGCACACTATAGAAAAGTATAGAATAGTTCAACCAAACTAAGAGGAAAATTGAATGACAATAGTGCTGACAGTGAAAGGATTAGAACCACAAAATGATAAAAATACAAACAAATCAAGCAAGGAAACAAGCAACATTCAGGTATGGTTACTGATAAGACTTTGAATACTCAAAGGGTTCCTTAACAAAAAGAAGTGGACACGACTTTGAATGATCCTTAAGATTAGTCTGATGCTTTGAATAATGGAACAAAAGCTATTTGGAAATATGTGGGAAAAAATAAAGGAAAAGCAAAAAGTAGCGAGGATGAAATTCCCTTTGCTAAGCAACAACTGAAGAAGCACGAAGAGAGGAAAACACGGAGATTAACAACACCAATCAGGACATCACCAAAAAGTTCAATCACCTAGCAGAACAAGAGATGATGGAATTAACTATCGAAAAAAAAGATGGCACACACTACAATCTAAAAGAAAGTGATTAAGATCTTATTTTAGAATCACACCAAGATAACACACTCCACAATCTAAAAGAAAGTAATTAAGATCCTATTTTAGAACCACGCCAAGAAATTAGCTATTACATTAAAAAACTGTATAAATAAAATTTGATAGGAACGGGTTTTTTGTTGCAACAACAACAACTTCTGGAAGATGGTTGGCGTGACACGCCTAAATCCCCCACAATCAATCCACAAGGCTTCAGGCGACTAGAGCAACCTTTGAAGGTGCTCGGCCTTGTCCACCCTTTCAGCTAAGTATCCTGCTTTGTGCAGAACTGAAAACACTTTGAGGACTTTGTCTTTGAAGTATGGTCAAACTCCAAAGGTTATGACATGTTGTTTATATAGGATTAAGTTGTCTCCATCCTTTTCTCCATTCCAATTCAATTTAGATTTGATTTAATACTTGACAAGAATTCAATCCTAATTTGACTTGGCCATGCTCTTGTTACGCGCATTAGTCTTCCTTGTCTCCTTATTTAAAACTAATTCCATTTGTAAGTTTATGATAACTTTCCTTGTATTTTTTTTCAGTTCCTTGTTCGAATTGTAATTCGCATGTATCACAACTCTAATAGGAATTCTGGTGCACACGTGAACAACCTCAATCTTCTATCTTTGATAGTCTTCTTCTCTGCTCTGAGGAACAGGTTCTCAGATGAGTTTCTCTGATAGTGTTGTTTATATGTTCACTTCTTCTTGAAGACCTGTGAAAACATGGTTCTTGATAGTTATGTCTTCCCTCTTCAGCATGTTAATTTTACTTTAACATAGTTTATCAACCTTCAAAACTTCAACATAGCTTCACAAGATCTTGAATGAAGATCCAGAGCTCATGTGTTTCAGCAATTAGGCTTGATTCAAGTTCAATGATATTTGGTTGATCAATTTGAGCAATATCTCATAAAATAGATTGTGTGAATATATAGATATGTTCTTCAACCTCTCAAATTTTAGGATTTTTTTCGTTCACGATACTTGATTCACACCTTTCAACCCCAGGACATCATAGAATCAAAGACTTTCTGATTAAAATCAATGTGAAATTGAATCGAATCAGAATTGGTCTGCTTCAAATTCTCTACAGCCAGAGTGCTCTTAACAAAATAGGACAACCCTTATATTTTTCTCTTTACCTTTTCTCATAACTTTTAATTTCTTTTTACTTTTTAGTTTTGTTTTTCTTTAATTTTACTTATTTAGTTAGAATTTATATTATAATTAAAATCATTAATAATTTAAAAGAAATCTAAAAAAATAAATAAATAATACGTGTAGTGCCACTTGACATTTTTTTCTTAAAGCTCCTTGAGAAGGTGAACATACTTACATAACATATAATGAGCAAAGAGAATTTACGAAAAGTTATAATTTGATAGTAATATAAATTAGTTTAAATATGAAACTAATAAAACTATGATAATTTAAAAGGGTTTAACACCAGAAAGTTATAGTTGGAAAAAGAAAGGGGTGGGGGGTGGGGGGTAACATAGACTAGACATAATTTGGATATGAAATTAATAAAAGTGTGATAATTTATCAGAGTATTTGATCCATTAGTGATAAAAGTTATGTGAGATGGATGTGGAGAGTAGGGGTGGTGGATGGGACTAACGAGGGTGTGAGGGGTGAAGATGAAGTAAAGATGGAGAGAACATAATTAATATGAAATGCCATTTGTAAAATTTATTTTTCCTACTTTCATAAGAAAAAATATTTTTTTCTCATTTTTAAGAAACTCATGTTTAAAAAAAGAATGATTTTCACAAATTTTGAGGAACTGCACATGAGAAAATTAGAAACATCTTAATATTTCCTTCCATACAGAAAATATCCTAGAAGTGAAGAATATCACCCATCCAAACATATCTCAAGTTTTTGCATAGATTCCCTTATTTTAGAGTGGTCTTTAATTTTTATCCCTTAAATTTGTGGTGTTTAATTTTTGCTCTTTATACTTATTTAATGAAAATTTATGGGCCAAAGTACCTTATGACCTAATTTTACAGGTTAATTTTTTAGAGAATGTTTTGCCTTAAGCCATAACTTCTGATTCGCAAGGCAAGACTTTTAGAAAACTTTTGTCTTAAGGTATAACTTTTGCTACCAAACTTTTGTCTTGTGGCATAACTTCTACGATTAAACTTATGCCTTTGGACATATAACTTGTGCCAGTGAACTTATGTCATGTGACATAACTTGTGTCATTAAATTTATGCTTGGAGCATAATTTTTATCACTGAACATATGTCTTGAGAATTTTTTTTTGCCTTGCGATTTTTCTTTCCACTGTCAGAAACAATTTTGGCCATTTTCTTTTACTTATATCTCTAAAGAATAAAAATTTAAAATTAATAACTTTAAGGTACAAAATTTAAAGAACACTCAAAACAAGGGTAGTTGTGGGATGTCCCAGCATATTTTTGAGGGTACATATCTAATCTATAATTCCGCGTCCATTATATTTACACAATTCCGGGCCCTCTTTACTTTTGTGTAGAATCCAAAAACGCGGGGAACTTGGTAATGCCTGCCAGGCTACCTTATTAATTCTTGTAGATAGAAAGTAGAAACCAACCTTTGAGAATTATGTCCCTATTATTAATCCTTTGAATATATACTTCTTATGTTCCTCTTTTAGTTTTTTTTTTTTTTTAATTGAATTGGGCAGAGCCCAGATTTTATTAAAACAAAAGTAAATAACAAAGTGTTGAAGTCCAAAAGTGGCCCACCCGGATAAACAAAAAGAGAAGAAAAAGGTCCCTCTTTTAGCTTTACTTCCTGTCTAAGCTCTTTCTTCAACATTACTCTACTTTTTATCCCAAAAGTTATCTAAAGGAAGGAAATGCTGCTTTTCCAAACTGTCTAAAGCCCATGCATGTTCTTGATTTGGTATGTTAGCAGTATATTTGAGGCTGGGCAAGGGCGAAACCAGAATTTTTATCTTATAAGGTTTGAATTTTTATAGTGATGATTTCAAATGTTAATAATTGAGTTCTAAACTTAATATTTATATATATAATAAATTTCTTAGTAAAAATATATTGTTTCAGCAAAAGTTATTAGATTTGGCTGAACCCGTACCCGGACTTCTAGCTCCGCCCCGTAGGTTGGGAGAACTAGTTAACGCTACCTTTTAATTTGTATCCCGTCTATTCATTCTACTTATTTATCACATACCACTTATTCATTTAATTGTACTTGCTTTTACACCCGACGTTAGACTTATCTTAAATGAGTGGGTTAGGATAAATTTGAATGGATCAAGATAAACTGAATTAATCTTCCAAAGTAACTCGAGCTAAAATAAATTGGGCTAAAAATGGGTCATAACCTAATCTACTTAATTCTTACTAAGCTTTAATTTTTTTTTTTGTTCTTCATAATATTTTAGTACCAAATAAAACTATTTGTTTTCTTTATTAGGACTATATATAAAATACAAAAATTACTTTTTAAAAATGCTTTGATAAAGATTTCTTATCAATTTGGGATCCATATCAACACAATTTTAATGGATTGAAATAGATTGGGTTGAAATGGACTGAGCTTATAAATGAGCGAGTTATGAACAACTCAATGAATTGAGCAGGCTATGTTTTCATGAGTTAATGCTAAATTATACCTATTGCTCTTAGGAGTTGTTCGTTTATAAACAAGTTATGCAGAAGATTGTAGTACGGAAAATAACACAGATTGTAATATTTGGATTATTTTTCTATCGGCCATTTAATTCTTTGTACATTGTAATGGGATATACATTGTAAAATTTAAATATGATTTTATCTTTTTAAACTTCATAAAATTGAAAAGGTATTGATGATGATGAGATTGAAGAAAAGATAAAGGACAATTCTGTCTTTTGATATTTAATTTATGTATTGTTATTTCATATTTGGGTATAAAATAATACATCAATTAGTTCTTTAAATTATATCAGAATTAGAAACGCGGGATGCAAAATAAAAAATAAAGCATAACCAAATTTATTTCATATAGTACGTCAAACCAAACGATTCCTTGTTGTTTATGTAGCATTTCAAATAAAGTAATTCTGTCACTATTTTATAATTAAAAAAAAAGTGGAATACTTTAAAGTTTGTCCCTAAAAAAAAGTTTGTCCGCAAGTTTTGAGCATGAAATGAATGCATGGGCTTGCAACATTATGTTACAGTTTTTGAAGAATGTTGAGGAATTTAAGCGGGTGACCTTTTGAAATGATGATGTTTGATATTTTGTCATAAAAGTATGAGACATCGAAAATTTGTAGACTCTACAAAAAAAAGCTTAATTTCAATCAGAATTTTTTGGAAATTACTCTACCCTAAATCCTAGTTTGGAGACCACTCTACTTAAACATTAGTTCACGCCTATATAAAGGGTAACATATTCTTTTGAAGTGACATCTCGAATATCTCACAAAATTCTGGGTATTTATAAAGAGATCCACAGGATCCTTCTTTCATGGAGATCATATCAAAATCTTCGTACGTTCGAGAAATACGCTACTAACGGCCCTTGAATTACGGAGAAAGATCAGAGAGAAGAATCAAGGTAGGAACAGATTTATACTCACAATATTTATCAATAAAAATCTGTTTCTTCATATTTTATTTGTGATTGCGATTTATTTTCTATCACTTTAAAATTTATTGCAAATAAATTGGCACGCCCAGTGGGACCAAATCTGCCCTTCATCTCTTCTCTCACAAATAAGATCTGCAAATCTGAAACAACAAAACCGCAAAGATGGAACTCTATTTTTATGGGTACTTTAAGTCTTGTCTTTGAGTTTCATCAAGTCTACACTCCAACAAGCCTTGAAGTAGGGGACATTTGTAGACATCAAAACTTTGTAGACTCTGCAAAAATAGCTTAATTTTAGTCAGGGTTTCTTGGAGGCTGCTCTACCCTAAACCATAGCCTGGAGGCCACTCTACCTAAACCCTAGTTCACGCCTATATAAAGGGTAACATATTCCCCTGAAGTGGAATCCCGAATATCCTACAAAATCCTGGGTATTCATAAAGAGATCCACAGAATCCTTCTTTCATGGAGATCATATCAACATCTTCGTACATTCGAGAAATACACTACTAACGGCCCTCGAGTTACGGAGAAAGATCACAGAGAAGAATCAAGGGAGGAACAGATTTGTACTCACAATATTTATCAATAAAAATCTGTTTCTTCATATTTTATTTGTGATTGCGATTTATTTTCTATCACTTTAAAATTTATTACAAACAGTATCAAAAACACATAATTTTTTTAATTTTTTTTAGTTTCATATCTAAACTATTGAAAATGTGAGTTTCATACCAAAATTATCACTCATTAGTTTGACAAACACACCTCAACTAATATGTGATGGTGTGTTTTTGATACTTCACTCTAAAAAAATATATAAATATAACTTTGGTTCCGTTTCATCTTTCTCTTCCTCTTTCTCATCCTCCTTCTTCTCTCTCTTCGTATCTTCATATCTGTATGTGCGATAAGAAATTGAAGACTTGTTATTTATATGTGATTATTTTAGATTGATTTTAATTGAAAAAATTTAAATGACATCATTATTGAATTTTATTGAGCTTATTTGTAGAAGAAAAAAAATGGATCTTATAGATCCATTTTTATAAGTTTGAGTTGAATTTAATAATTAAAAATTATTGAACTGCTTACGAGACTGAATATTTAAATTTTGATTTGAAGCAAAAATGTGTTGCTAAAATTTTAATGCAACAAATGATGATGATCGTCAATTTTTTTGACTAAATCCTAATGAATCACCAGGAATTTTAGCCATAAATAATGAAAGATCATAGTGATTCGTTAAGATTATATTTGTTGTTAAAATCCTGACAATCACCCTAACTCACAATTAAGGTAAATCTTGACTAAAATCTTGATGATTCGTGACCAAAATCCCGACAATCACCATAAAGTGCTGTTAAGAAAATCTTGGTCAATACCAAATAACAAGTTAAGGTGATCCATCAAAATTTTACTCCCCTTCTAACGAAATAATTATTTGTACACTATATTTTTAATGAGGTCAAATTTTAAATAGTGGAACCGAACAATTTTATTTATGAAAATCACTCAAAATGTTAGCATGAACGTAGTCCAATCATGGAAAGGAACTGATCATAATTGATTCGCTAATTCGTTACTTTTCTTTATCCGCAATAGCTGTACTTCGAGAAATCATATATGCGTTGAGATCGAAATCGAGAGGGCGTCATGCGGAAGCTAATAGTTACAAATTTTGAAGACGATAAATCAGATGACAAAGAAAAATATACTAAAAAATAATATTATTATATGATTTGGCCAATTGGCCTACATATTAAAAACTAAAACTAAAAAGCATAAAGTCTTATTGAGAAAATAATCTCCCCCTAAACGAAACTCTTTAAATGGCTACATTGTAGATGTTATTGTGTTGTGTATGAAAAGTAAAGACCTTCTATTTATAAAAGTCTAAAACTTCTCCTCCAAGAAATAATTAACTAATTATAGAAGAGATCTTTTCCTAGAAGGAAATCTTTTCCACCAAGAAAACATTTTCGAAGTAAAACACAATTATAGTATAATTCAAATAAAGTAGGAAATTCAGGGCAAACCCTAACAAATCTGCCATTGGCCTGAATTTTCTGGCAAATTTAATCTTTTCTTCTTCTTCACATCATCTTCACCACTGCTGCTTGCCATGTTTAAAAACAAGATTTAAAATATTGTGGTTAAAAATGATTTTAAAAATATTTTATTTTTATTTTTAAAGATGCAGCAGCAGGTATGCTGAAAATATGGTTGAATCTTGATACTCCTTCTCCACATGTAGTATCTGGACAAAAATCTTCATTATCATCAAATTGGTTGCAAGTTGATTTGAAACCGCCTTAAACCTGTCTTCAACCTCGTTCAACCATTGGCTCATTGAACCATTGACACTACTAAAAAAACTGTGAATACCGACCTCCAAATTACCGACCTCCTATAGAAGTCGGTAATTTCCGACCTCCGGAGGTCGGTATTGTTAAAAACAAAAATTTATTTTGTTTTCTTAAGAAAACCGACTTCAAGATGTCGATTTATTTGGGAAAAAATGCGGGAAAATCAAATACCGACCTCCGATGGTCAGAAATTTTCCCGGAAAAAATAAATTTAAGAAAACCCGACCTCTTATAGTCGGTATCGAATTAATAAATAAAAAATAATATTTAAATTTATCTCAATTAAATATAAAAAAAATGAAAAAAGAAATATTATTAATAACTTTTTAATAAACCGTCCTCCGGAGGACAAGAATTTCTAAAATAAAAAACAAAAAAAATAAATTAATACTGACTTCCTGATGTCGGTAATATTAAATTTACATAATTGATTTTATTTACCTTAAATTATTCTCATAGTAACTTCCAGAAGTCAGTATTTTTATTTTTATTTAATTATTTTATTAGGATCGACCTCTAGTGGTCGGTACTTGATTAGAAAATTAAGAATATAATTTAATTTTATCTCAATTAAAAATATAAAGAACTACAGAATAATATTTTCAATTATTTTAAATAAAGCGTCCTTCGGAAGAGGGTTTTATGTAAAATAAAAAATAAAAATAATATTAATACTGACTTTCGGAGGTCGGTATTATTTATTTAACGTAATTAATTTTATTTTCATTAAAATTAAAGGTAATACTGACCTCCGGAGGTCGGTAGTTTACTTTTATTTAATTATTTTGAATAAAATCGACCTCCGGATGTCGGTATTACCTTTAAAATATTTTTAATAATCACTATTTTCCTATTGTGTATAACACTAAGGGGTCGTTTGGTAGCTAGTTAAAGTTATGTAGGTATTAGTAATGTAGGGATTAGTTATGATGGAATCTATGCATTATTTATACATGTATTATTTATGCAGGGATTAGTTATTCATGTATTAATTATACAAGTATTACTTATTCCACCTTCTATCATGCATAAGATAATATATAGATTCCCTCATAACTTATACATCGTCTTGAATATACATATGTCTCGTCTAGTGATGTATATCTATATATATAGTACGTATTCAAAAGCTAATTAACCGATCAATAATCCATATCCAAATATGTAGTATGGAATACGTTGTATATTACGTACATATGAGTTAATATACGATCATTGAGAAATGTAATTAACCAAGTCCTATATATTATATATAATGATCCATCGTCTTGAATATATGTCTCGTCTAGTGATTTACATATATATATATATAGTACGTATTCAAAAGCTAATTAACTAATCGATAATCCATCCAAGCAGTGGAATACCATTGTATTAAGTACACACGAGGTAATATACGATTGTTGAGTAATGTAAATAACCAAGTCCTATATATATAGTAATGATCTGTCATCTTGAATATATATTTTTGTGTAGCGATATTGTACGTATATATATAGTACGTATTCAAAAGCTAATTAACCAATCGATAATCCATCCAAGTAGTATGGAATACGTTGTATTACGACATATATGAGGTAATATATGATCGTTGAGTAATATAATTAATCAAGTCCTATACATTAAATGGTCCATCGTCTTGAATATATATGTCTCGTCTTTAGTGATGTACGTATATATATATATATAGTACATATTCAAAAGCTAATTAATTAATCGATAATTCATCCAAATAGTGAAATACGTTGTATTACGTACATATGAGGTAATATACGATGACGATCGTTGAGTTATATAATTAACCAAGTTCTATATATTACTGGTCCATCGTCTTGAATATATGTCTCGTCTAGTGATGTACATATATAGTATGTATTCAAAAGTAAATTAATTAATCGATCGATAATCCATCCAAGTAGTATGGAATACATTGTATAGTAACATAATCGTTGAGTAATGTAACCAATCAATAATGTAATTGAGTTTATGAAATATGTTGATGATTAAATAATTTTTATTAATTACTTTTAATTTTTTTTAAAAAAACCGACCTCAAGTGGTCGGTTTTATCAAAAAATATTTTATTAAAAATTTATTTTTTTGTAAAACCGACCTCAGTTGGTCGGTTTTTTTAAAATTACTTTTTTTTTTAATTTTATTTATTAAAACCGACCACATTTGGTCGATTTTTGTAAGTTTTTTAATTTCATTTAGCTAAATACCTAACACTCACACACTCTAACACACACTCTCTCTCTCTCCCCGACAGCCACCCTCACACCCCTCCCTACGACGCCCTCTCCCTCCGGCGTCCCCCCTCCTACGCCTTCCCCCTCCTCCGTCCCCTTCTCTCTCCCCGACGGCTGCTGCTGCTGCTGCTAAAGATTGATGCCGCCTGCCGCTGCCTGCCGCCTGCTGCTGTCGCCTGCCGCCGTCGCTGTTGCTGCTCTGGTGGGGGTCCATCAAGGTAAGTAATTTTAATTTATTTGTTAATTAATTATAGTTATTAAATTAGGATTTATCATTGTTAATTTTAGTTACTAAATTAGGATTTATCATTTAACTAGGACTTATCATTGTTAATTTTAGTTACTAAATTAGGATTTATGATTTAATTAGTGTTTATTATTGTTAATTAGTTTGTCGGATATGGTGGATGTTAACCAGTGAATTTGAATAGTGAAGTAGTGAATTGAAAATGTGAACTAGTGACTTAGAATAGTGAAGTATAATGACTTGAAATTATGAACAAGTTACTTAAAATAGTGAAGTATAGTGAGTTCAAATTGTGAAGTAGTGACTTGTAATGAATTGGAATAGGGAACTTAGTCTTTAATTTAGTTTATTTAATTATTAGCGTGATAATGTATTTGTTTAGTATAAGTGTCAACACTAGTTGATCCTATTGATGACAAAATTGATTTTCTCGCAAGATCAATTTATGTCCACCTAGTGTTGACAATTAGTCTTTAATTTGGTTATAATGTGGTTGATTAGCATAAGTGTCAACACTAGTTGATCCTATTAATGACAAAATTAATTTTCTTGCAAGATCAATTTGTGTCCATCTAGTGTTGACACTTAGTCTTTAATTTGATTATAATGTGGTTGATTAGTATAAGTGTCAAGACTAGTTGATCCTATTGATGACAAATTGATTTTCTTGCAAGATCAATTTGTGTCCAACTAGTGTTGATACTTAGTAATACTTAGCATCCTTGGGTTGGATTTTATTAGCTTGGCATCCCAGACCTTGTCCGCTTTATGGTTGTAGTATTCATTTTAGTTGGTAGTATTACCCTTGTGGCCCTGTGTGGCCTTGATTATGCCTCTGGACCATAGATGGTGGGTTATTTGGGAATATCTGTGAGTTCCGGACATCGATATCTCGATTATAGAGCTGGTTATGTATATTGTAGAGCGATTGGAGCCTGTGCAGGGCCGATAGGTTTATTTGTTAGCCGTTGGGCAGCTGATTCTGTTTGGCACATCATTATCATGCATATAAACTGAAATTATGAACTAGTGACTTAAAATTGTGAAATTTAGTAAGTTAAAATTTTGAACTAGTGACTTAAAATAGTGAAGTGTATTAAGTTAAAATTTTGAACTAGTGACTTAAAATAAGTAAAATGTAGTCAGTTGTTAGTTGAAATTTTGAACTAGTGACTTAAAATTGTGAAGTGTAGTAAGTTAAAATTTTGAACTAGTGACTTAAAATAAGTAAAATGTAGTTTGTATTATGTTAAAATTTTGAACTAATGACTTAAAATAAGTAAAGTGTAGTTTGTATTAAGTTAAAAAATTTAAACTAGTGACTGAAAATAAGTAAAGTGTAGTTAGTTGTTAGTTGAAATTTTAAACTAGTGACATAAAATAGTGAAGTGTAGTAAGTTGAAATTTGGAACTAGTGACTTAAAATAAGTAAAGTGTAGTTTGTATTAAGTTAAAATTTTGAACTAGTGACTTAAAATAAGTAAAGTTTAGTTTGTATTAAGTTAAAATTTTGAACTAGTGACTTAAAATAGTGAAGTGTATTAAGTTAAAATTTTGAACTAGTGACTTAAAATAAGTAAAGTATATTTAGTTGTTAGTTGAAATTTTGAACTAGTGACTTAAAATTGTGAAGTGTAGTAAGTTAAAATTTTGAACTAGTGACTTAAAATAAGTAAAGTGCAGTTTGTATTAAGTTAAAATTTTGAACTAGTGACTTAAAATAAGTAAAGTGCAGTTTGTATTAAGTTAAAATTTTGAACTAGTGACTTAAAATAAGTAAAGTGCAGTTTGTATTAAGTTAAAATTTTGAACTAGTGACTTAAAATAAGTAAAGTGTAGTTAGTTGTTAGTTGAAATTGTGAACTAGTGACTTAAAATAGTGAAGTGTATTAAGTTAAGATTTTAAACTAGTGACTTAAAATAAGTAAAGTGTAGTTAGTTGTTAGTTGAAATTTTGAACTAGTGACTTAAAATAGTGAAGTGTAGTAAGTTGAAATTTTGAACTAGTGACTTAAAATAAGTAAAGTGTAGTTAGTTGTTAGTTGAAATTTTGAACTAGTGACTTAAAATAGTGAACCGTATCTGTATTGCAGGATAAGATATCTCTGCTCACTGTCTAGCTTGCTGCATCAACCGAAAGGGAGAAGAAAAGAGACGAGCAGATTGCACAGATTGCAACAACAAAGGATATAGAGAACAAGAGGTATGCGAAGCTTCAGTCTCAGTTAAAATCTCTGTTTGAGTCGGGAAAGAGTTTTCTTTAGTGTGCCAATGATAAACATCGAGGCCTAGTGGATGAGTCCGATACCGAAGGTGAGGAGGGTGAGGATGCTGATGATTAGTAGTTGTACCTAGCTACCAGACATTTTGGACTTAGTATATATAGTTTGTAAACTTTTTAGATTGTTTGATCGTATTTTAAGTTTAATTTGAATGAATTTAAGTTTAATTTGAAGTAGTGAAACGTAAATGTAGAAAAATATCGTGTTGACAACTATTTGAGCTGATTTGGTTGAATATGTGCATTATCAAAATATGCAGGTGGGCAATTCAAATTGCAGCAATTTGCTGCCAATTTTTTGGTAAAATATCGACAACAAACTGACCTCCTGAGGTCGTTTTTTTGGGTAAATTTTCCAGTAAACCGACATCAGGTAGTCAGTTTTTTGATTATTTTTTTCCCAGAAAACCGACCTCAAAGAGTCGGAATCGCGTGAAATAAAAAAAATAAATTTAAATAATACCGACCTCAGGAGGTCAAAATATCAGAAAAATAATAAATTAAAAATTCAGTAATACCGACTTCCAGAGGTCGAAAAATTAGAAAAATAATAAATTAAAATTAAACAATACCGACTTCAAGAGGTCGGAAAACCAGAAAACTAATAAATTAAAAATTAAATAATACCGACTACAGGAGGTCGAAAAACCAGAAAAATAATAAATTAAAAATTTAAACAATACCGACTTCAAGAGGTCAGAAAATCAGAAAAATAATAAATTAACAATTAAATAATACCGACCACTGGAGGTCAGTATATTATATTTTTAATAATATTCTTTTTAAAAGAAATCGACCTCTAGATGTCGGAAAGTAAAATAATAAATAAAATTATAATTAAATAAAATCGACTTCAGGAAGTCAGAATTAAAACGAAATAAAAAAAAATTAAATTCTTAATTTTTGGATCTAAAATTAAAACTGATAATTTACCGACCTCCCGATGTCGGTATAGAAAAGCGACCAAGCTTTTTTCGGCTAGAGCTTTTGAGTCGATTTTGAGTCGGTTTTTCAGGGAAAACTGACCTCCGGATGTCGATTTTTTAAGGTCGATTTTCCCTGTTTTTTTAGTAGTGTGAATCGTTAGATCGTTGAACCCATTGGATCGTCAGGACCATTGGACTCATTGGATCGTTGGATCGTTGAACCGTAGGCTCTGATACCACTTGTTGGGATCGAAATAGAGAGGGCGTCATGCGGAAGCTAATAGTTGCAAACCTTGAAGGCGATAAATCAAATGACAAAGAAAAACATACTAAAAACATAATATTATTATATAATTTGGCCAATTGGCCTACATATTAAAAACTAAAACTAAAAAGCATAAAGACTTATTGAGAAAATAATCTCTTCCTAAACGAAACTCTTTAAATGACTACATTGTAGATGTTATTCTGTTGTGTATGAAAAGTAAAGATCTTCTATTTATAAAAGTCTAAAACTTCTCCTCCAAGAAATAATTAACTAATTATGGAAGAGATCTTTTCGTAGAAGGAAAACTTTTCCACCAAGAAAACCTTTTCGAGGTAAAACATAATTATGGTATAATTCAAATAAAGTAGAAAATTCAGGGCAAACCCTAACTGTGGCCATCACTTTCTTGCACTTAATTCATGAGTTCATTGCTTTTTTCTAAGCACGTAATTGGCTAAATTTGCACTTCATTATTAATTATTTATGGTGCATGCATAGTTATCATCTTTTAGCATGTGAGAAGCAATCTCAACCTCTCATATGACTTCTTCATTATCAAGAGACTTGAAGTATTTAATTTTGGGCGAGCCAAGTAGAATTTTGCTGTTTTCCACACCAATCCAACACAAGAGGTTTTGAAGTTGTAAGGTTGTTCCTACCAAAAAAAAAAAAAGTTGTAAGGTTGTCACGTCAAAAATCCGATTCCAGAGCAACAAATATTCGAGGTTACGGAATCATATCGGAAGAACCTTATAAACAGGGGCGTCTCGTTCATTAGGCCACGTAATTATGAGGCTCCATATTTTCATATATAAATAGTTACATTTACTAAAAAAAATTTACTAATTTTTTTTAAGGAAAATAACTTAATTTTTCGAGAAAAAAAAAATTAAGTAGAGTTTTACAGGAATATTACTTAGCCTAAAAGGGGAAACAACTTAAGTTAAGGCCCCTCGTTAGAATTTGACTTTAGGCCCCCGATATGATTGAAACGCCCCTGTTTATAAACATGATAGTTCACATGGTTTTTCCATCATCATTACTTAATCTAATTATGTATATTTAATCAATATAATTAATTAATGAAATAAAGAATAATACTCTCTTTGTTCACTTTTATTTGTCCATTTTAGACTTTGCACTCCCTTAAGAAATAATGATTGTTGTGAATATTTGATCACAATACCCATATTAATTAGTCTTATATCTTGAAAAATTATTTGGGGAATAAATAATTAATGTTAAAGGTAAAATAAAAAGTATAATTGTCTTTTCTTGATATGCTAAAAGTGACTAGTAGAAGGAAAAATCTATTTTTTAAGATAATAGACAAGTAAAAGTAAACGGAGAGAATATAAATAATGTGATAATCGGTCTAACAGCTAAACATAGTATTGTGCCTAATAAGTCAATCAATGACTTTACATAGTACCCATGATACAATATCGATCTATGTAGCCTCTATGAAAAGGAATGACTAACTCGAGAAACAAATGGTCAAAATCTAATAAAGTGTTAAAAAGAGCCAACAGAACCCCACGAGCAAGAATCTGGGCTCACCAAAATTTGATAAATAACAAGTCCCTCCTAAACGATATGATCTTCTGGAACCTGCTCCTCCATAATATCTAACACACCATTAAAAATAACAATCGTATGCCTGAGTAGTGAGTACTCAGTGAGTGTCTTGGTGTAAAAATTAATATGTATAAAATAATAATGACAATAATAAATAAATAATTACGATAGTGTAAGTGAAACAATTCAAATTCAGTGAAAGACTAAGTCATAAATTTCAGTAAACATCATTAGTGTAGAAAGCAAGAAATTAAGTTCAATGTTTCAAAGGTGGAATCATGCCAATACATACCCGACCATATAATGTCTTGCCAATATAGGTCCAACTAACGCCAATACACGCCCAAGTAATGCCAATGCAAGCCCAAATAGTGTTGTGCCAATACAAGCCCAAGTGACGCCAATACAGGCCCATATAATGCTCGATAGCAACATGTTAGGATCCATAACAGCTATTCTCTTCCCGAATAGCATTCCTGCCAATATAGGCCCAAACACAAGCAATAGTACTCGTGACATATTTAGCCAAATCATTATTTACCAATTATGTTCATCATTACATTAGTAGGGATATATCAAAGTGATTAATCGATTTAAAAAATCATGTTTGAAATTGTTCATACATATTTCTGTCAATAACTCGTTAACAGTGCAAAAAACATGTTAATGGTCATTACTTTAAATGTAATCTTGTCACAAATCATGTAACGACCCTTCCGATTATTCATGCATTTTCGCCTTTTTTATACTGTTAGAGCTTGCCTATAGCGGCCTTAAGTCATTTATGGCTTGCTAGGACCGGTAGTTTGATGCCCTAGCCATTCATTGGGTCGTTATGACCATTTCTCTGTTTTAGAGTTTTAACTTAGGAAATTATTGACTTTAATCAATATTCTTATCTAGCATGCTCGAAATCGAATTTTGATAGTTTTTCAGCTCCGAAATGTGGATTTTGGTCTAGTTGGATATTTAGTCGGGCCTGGGAACTTACTGTATGATTCTATCTCTCTTTATGAGATTTCAGGCCAGTTGGAGTTAGAAGTTTGACTTTGATCAACTTTTGATGATCAGAGCGTTGGATTCAAAATTTGACAGTTCCATCATCTCCAAAATATTGAGTTTGGGTTAGGTAGATGGTAGGTTCGGGTCCCGGGTGAGCCGGGCTCATTTTGGGTGTTTGGTTGGTTTTAACAAGTATTGACTTGCGTCAACATTCCTCCAAAACGACCTCGTACAGGGGTTTTGTTGATTCTGTTGAGCCCAGAATGTAATTTCCACACTAGTTGCATGTTTGGTTTGTGAGTATCGAGTTTTGATTGTGCCTGGAACCTCCCGTGAAAGTTTTTCATTTTGTTGGTTTTCTGCAGAAGAGAGTGTTCAGCGCCAACGGCACTGGGGAAGCGCGATGACACTAGTATGTTGTTTCCCTCTTCAACGCTATTGCGTAGGTGCCCTGTTACTCCTTAAGGACAATCGCGTTGGGCCAGCACGATCGCGCCAGTGCGCTGTCACCCACTTCAGTGCGATCGCGCCGGTCTGCTACCTGCTCTATAAATAGTTTTCTCCTTAAATTTTCAGCCAACTTCCTCTTTTCTTTCTCACTCTAAAATATTTTCTCACCTAAAACTTTCCCCTAATTGGTTCCCAGCCTTGGGATTTCATCAATTGGCGAATATTCTCGACTACTTCCTCATTTTTGGTAAGGTCTCTTCCCTAAATTCCCTCCTTGCCATGGAAAACCTCCATTAAAGCTTCTTGTATTAGCTTGGGGGTTCTTGTTTGGTTGTAGCTTCTGGTTGGGGCTACTGGTTCGTGGTGCTGCGTATTTCATATCGTAGACTTGCTCCCTCTCTTCGTGGTAAGTAATTCCCCCTTTTTATTTCGGATTTTTGCAAGCTTCACATGATTCCCTCTTCTTTTCCGGGCTATTTTAGGCCCTCTCTTTACTCGATTTCCGCTTAATTTTTGGGCATGTATTCCTGGCAAGGTTGAAAATCTCGTGGTAATTTTCATTTCTGGTTTCAGGTTGTAAGGCCTACAGACCCGCTTTTGACCCAGCTAAATTTTTAGCAATATGGGTACCGTTAGCTTCGTCCTGATGAGTAGTATATTGTTTTGATAGTTTGTTCACAATTCAGGGCTTTTCGAAGCAGTTTGGGCTCGGACAACGTCATTCCAGTAGCTAGTCGTCGGACGACAGGTAGGTTACGGTCTTTCCTACCTTAGACTTTGTGTATATAGGCTATAACTGTATTAATTAGAATCCTTGGGTTGAGTATTTTAGGTTGGCACCCCTGACCTTGTCCGTCTCTTCTGTCCGTATTATTTCTTTTGCTAGTTGTAATATTTGATCTAGTTTTGTAATATTATTTTTGTGGCCCCGTGTGGCCTTTGTATACACCTTTTGACCATAAATGATGGGATATTTAGGAATGTCCATGAGTCTCGGACATCGAGTTGTGATTTTAGGCTGGTTATCAATGATGTAGAGCTGATTGAGCCTGTGTAGGACCGATAGGTTGATTGTGAGCCATTGATCTATTGTTTGTTTGCAATCATATCATTCATGCAAAGGATTTTTTACATTATTTTCTACTACTTTGGCTACGAGCCTGCTATAACCAGTTTTCTAAAATCTGCATGGCCCGAGGCCCATTTTTTAGTATAAATAATTATAAAAGGATTTGGAACTGATTTTATGGACCTTCTTGGAGTAAAAGGAATATTATGATGATTTTATCACTGGGTTTTACACTGATACTAGACTCGGCTGAACCATAGCGCTAGACATACTTTTATATGGATTTAGACCCGGATATACTCTGAGCACCTTTTATTGGGGTTTTGAGATTACATTCACTGATTTAGACTCGGATAGACTCCGAGAATTTATTTTGAGATTTTGATCTTTGGTTTAGACCCAGATACACTCCAGGCAGTTATATTTGAGATTTTATGATTTTAGTATGTGGTCATGAACCTCTATGGACCTTGACGATCCGGACTAGGGGCTACGTACTGTGAGTACCAGAGGAGGGGTATATGGTTTAGTTGAGGTATACAGGTGCGTCCTTCTATGGATCCTACCTACAAGGCCTATAGGCGTCGAAGGAGGTACATACAGGGTTACTATAATACTGGTTCCATCATACCACATCACACCATGTATATTATGATCAGATCCACCCTTGTTTGCTGTTTTCTCAGTGTACGCTCCGGTAGTATAGGATGCTGGAGAGTTTATTTTCACTTGTATGTGTTCCTCAGGTGTATGGGCACCCGTTGGAACTGTAGATAAATTATCTTATGCTATATTAGTATTGTACTTGTTAGAGGCTTCTGATTATTGGTGGATTAGTGGATTCTATCTTGTTGTGGCCCTGATTATGTGGCCTTCTTAACATTCGTGGGTTAGAAAATTCTATCTTATCGTGGTGCTGTTAGTGGGCTTTCGATTATTTGTGGTGTAGATTATTCTATCCTAGGGTTGTATTTGTGAGGTTGCTTTCAGGTTGTTCTTATCTTTGGAATTGTGTTATTAGCATGAGTTCATTTATAGTATTGCTTCAAGCATGAGTATGTTTACTTGACTTTCTTTTCTTCTCTTTTATTTGAGGTTATCGGTATACCGCCACTCTTCTTAAACTCTCTCCTTCTATATATTGTTTATTGTTGCAAGGATCCAGGTGCGTTCTCCTTACCTTCACCTGTTTTTGTGATATATATCTGTTGTATCTAACATATTATTCTTTTATTCTCTTTGTCTTCTATCCGTGCTGGTTTTCGTGTGCTTTCCTCTATTTTCTTCTGTGACTATTTTCTTCATTGTCTTCTATTTACTGCTTTTATATCTTATATGCGCTCAGTCCGCCTATGATGCCTACTGGGTACCCGTTGATTTAAAATTGGTGCTCATACTATACTTTTGCATCTTTCTGGTGCATATCCTAGTGTGAGCTATCACCGTTGATTGCATGGATACTCGTGCAGCTTTTGGATATTTGAGACTAGGGTGAGCTCCTACCGATCGGGTCTTGACCACATCTCCTCTTTTGGCACTGTTACTCTCTTTTGTTATTCAGAGACAGTTGTGTATTCTATTTGTTATCTCTAGAACTTTGTATTCTATTAGAGGCTCATGTACTATCAATATCGGGTCGTGGGATGGTGTAGTTTCTTTATGAATATATATTGGTTATTTACCTTTTGCGTTGCTTTATTTATTGGCTTCCACTTATTTCCACTTTTTATGCATAATTACTTAGGTAGTATCCAATTACTAATCATTTCGGACTACGGGGATTGGTTTGTCTACTTGGGGATTGTAGATGCCATCATGACCTAAAAATTTGGGTCGTGACAGCTTGGTATCAGAGCGCTAGGTTTACCATTGTCGTTTATACAAAAGCAAGTGTCTAAGTAGAGTCTCGCGGATCGGTACGATGACATTCGTATCCTATCTACGGGAGGCTACAGGGCATTATTAGGAAAAATTCTCTATCTTTGGCTCCTTATCGTGCGTTCCTGACTCTATCGACATCTAAACTTTCTTATTCCATTCCTTCTTAGATTACTAGGACGAGTACGACAACAGGTGACGTCGAGGCTTCTGTGCCTATTGCATCGGTGTTTCCTTCAGCCCTAGGATTTTAGAGTGAGGGCATACCGCATCAGCTAAGGGGTTTGGGGCCAGCCCAGCCTCCGGTAGGATATATGGCTACCCCAGTTCTTCAGGATACCGTGGCTAGGACTCTGAGTCTTCCAGTGGGTGTATCATTACCCCAGGTAGGGCCAGTACCTGATTCTTCGAGTGGTGTTTCAGTTAGGTTTGAGGTTCCAGGCCTCCAACAGGGTTGTATGTCAGTTTTGGAGTATGAGGCAAGGTTTCACGAAGTGATTAGGCGCACTGCAAGGACTGTGCCTATAGATTTTGAGAAAGTTAAGGTTTTTTTTTAGAGGATTGATTTCACCGCTCCGTTTGGGGACAGAGCACTTAGTGAAATATGGGACTACCTTTCTTTAGGTGGTTGATCATGCTAGGGCTATAGAGGGGTTATGTCGTAAGGCTTATGGAGATAGTGGTAAAAGACGTCACTGTCATGGCAGTTTTCAAGGTTCTCAGTCTTGAGGTAGGAGATTTTTTGGTAGAGATCAGTTTTATTGCTTTCTGTCTAGCAGACCAATTTTGGTGGCTTCACAGGGTACAGAGGGTGGTTGTACAGAGCATGTTGAGAAGAGTAGACATGGTGGAGGTCAGGTTTCCCAAGGTTTGCATTTAGGGCGTGTAGGCCAGGTGGCCAGTCAGGCTCAACAAGACCTTCCCGATGAACTTCATCTGGTAGAGGTTGTTTCCAGTGCGGTGAGTGTGGGCACTTTACTAGGGATTGCCCTACGATCACACCTTCCAGTTAGCAGGGTCAACAGGTTTTATCTCCCAGGGCTCCAGTGCCACCGGCTAGAGGTATTATGCAGGATAGTAGGGGTGGTCCCCAGGTGTCTAGAGGTATTATACAGGGTAGTAGGGGTGGTCCCCAGATGGTTAGAGGTGGCTTTTAGCCAGGTAGTTTGGGTATCTGTCCAGAGTCGACAAGCACTGTGCATTAGAGCACGACTTCCTTGGGCTGTTATTGATTGTGGAGTGATGGTCACTTTTCTAGAGATTATCTCGGTGATGGACGATTGAGCCTTCAACATCGACTACTCTATCCGGTGATAGACACAAACATTTCTATGGCCCTCTTGGTAGGCCAGAGGTGGAGGTCCCATATATTGTTGCTGCAGGTACGACTTTTGTTATCATCAACTAGTGCCGGCATTATGTGCTTTACGGATCTACCTTTTGTTTCTTTCGTGTATTTGTATATTTGCCTACCTATTTCTTGTTTGGTTGTATTACTATTTAAGTTTGTAGTGTTCATGCGTATGTTTTTTTCGGGTAGGTTGATTCTTTTTAGTAGTGGATAGGGGTGTGTTATCTTTGGGAGGTGACTACCCGGGGTTATGACTCGCGATTAGGTCTTGTAAGCTTTATTCCTGGTTTTTGCTGTGGTTTTAGAATTGGTTTGGGTATCTCAATTTCTAGCGGTCTTGGGTGGTTGTTGCCTAGGCCGTTATCTAGTGTTTGCTAGAAATCTTTTAGTTTGGGTGGTGCAGTACCGATAGTTATATACCAAGGGAAGTTGCTTTGTCTTAAAGAGTATGGTGTTGGGTATGCAAGTGGGTACTGGATGGTTTTGCTTTTCTCGGGAGGTTAGAGTCGACCCTCTTTATTTGGTTGATTTTGGAAGTTGGCAGGTATATGGGTTGTTTTCGTTGTTTTCCCCAGTTCCAGTTTGGTTGAGTTTGGGCTACAGCAATGTGGTTGAGTTGGGCATTCGGCCTATTCTTTTCTCGCCTTATCGAGTGACACTAGTAGAGTTGTTAGAGCTAAGGGAACAACTCCAGGATCTTCTGAGAAAGAGTTGGTCAGGTTTGGTGTATCCTTGGAAAGGGTTTCATTTGGTTTGTGAAGGAAAGGAGATGACTCCTTGCTTATATGTGTGGATTATGGGTAGCTGACTGAGATGATAACTGATGGTGTGCTTTGGTTTTATGTATTGATGACTTGTTCGCCCGACTATAGAGTGCAGTAGCATCTTTCCTTAGTTGAATTTGAGGTCAGGTTTCCTTCTAGTAAGAGATCGAGGTGGTAGGCTTTTACGGGACTACCTTTGGGGGCTTGTTGCACCAGCTATGATTTTCCATGTTATATTCTTTGGGTGACTTAAGCCCCAACAACATCTTCAGATTGGGGCACACCGTATATTCAGAGCCTAGTTGGCCCAAATCTCTATAGTATTCATCGGTGGCGTATGAGTCTACTCGAAGATTCGACAAAAGCATGATCGGTATGTGGAGTTGGGTTTCAAAGCCGTTGGGCTATTGTTTGTTTGCGATCATATCATTCATGCAAAGGATTTTCGGCATTATTTTACTACTACTTTGGTTGCGAGCCTACTATAATCGATTTTCTAAACTCTGCATGGCCTGAGGGCATATTTTTCAGTATAAATGATTATAAAAAGGATTTAAATTGATTGTATGGACCTTCTTAGAGTAAAAGGGATATTATGATAATTTTTTCACCAGTTTTTATGCTGATACTAGACTCGACTGAGCCATAGCGCTAGACATACTTTTATTATGGATTTAGACCCGGATACACTTCGGGCACCCTTTATTGGAGTTTTGAGATTACATTCACTGATTTAGACTCGGATAGACTTCGAGCATTTATTTCAAGATTTGAATCACTGGTTTAGACCTGGATACACTCTGGGCAGATATATTTGAGATTTCACGATTTTAGTATGTGGTCACGGACCTCCATGGACCTTGCCAATCCAGACCAGAGGCTACATACTGTGAGTGTCGGAGGAGGGGTATATGATGTAGTTGAGGTATACGGGTGCGTCCTTTCATGGATCCTACCTAATGGGCCTATAGGTGCCGGAGGAGGTACATAAAAGGTTACTATCACACCGGTTCTATCATATCAAATCACATCATGCATATTATGTTCTAATCCACCCTTGTTTGCTATTTTCTCAGTGTACGCTCTAGTAGTATGCAATATTTTCTCGGGTATATGGGCGCCCGTTGGGATTGTAGGTAGATTATCCTATGCAATATTAGTATAGTACTTGTTAGAGGCTTCTGATTATTGGTGGATTAGTGGATTCTATCTTGTTGTGGCCCTGGTTATGTACCCTTCTTAGCATTTTTAGGTTAGCGAATTCTATCTTATTGTGGTGCTGGTTAGTGGCCTTTCGATCTTCTGTGGTGTAGATTATTCTATCCTAGGGTTGTACTTGTGAGGTTTCTTTCGGGTTGTTCTTATCTTTGGAATTGTGTTATTAGCATGAGTTCATTTATAGTATTATTTCAAGCATGAGTATGTTTACTTGCCTTTCTTTCCTTCTCTTTTATTTGAGGTTACCGGTATACCCCTATTCTTCTTAAACTCTCTCCTTATATATATTATTTGTTGTTGCAAGGATCCAGGTGCGTTCTCTTTTTCTTTACCTATTTCTGTGATATATATATCTGTTGTGGCTAGCACAATATGCTTGTATTCTCTTTGTCTTTCTATCCATGCTGGTTTTCGTGTGCTTTCCTCTGTTTGCTTCTGTGACTATTTTATTCATTGTCTGCTATTTACTGCTTTTATATCTTATATGCTCTCAGTCAGCCTATGATACCTACTGGGTACCCGTTGCTTTGTAATTGGTGCTCATACTACACTTCTGCATCTTCCTGGTGCAGATCCTAGTGTGAGGTATCGTCATTGATTGCATGGATACTCGTGAAGATTTTGAATATTTGAGACTAGTGTGAGCTCCTGCTGACCAGAGCTTGACCATATCTCCTCTTTTGGCACTGTTACTCTTTTTTGTTTTTCAGAGACAGTTGTGTATTCTATTTTATTATCTCTAGCACTTTGTATTCTATTAAAGTTTTTTTCCTTCCTCGTTGCTTTAGTTATCGACTTCTGCTTATTTTTGCTTTTTGTGCGTGCTTACTTAGGTAGTAGCCTATTACTAACTGTTCCAGGCTACAGAGATTGGTTCGCCTACTGGGGGGTTGTAGGTGCCATCATGACCTGAGAAATTGGGTCGTGACAAACCAAAATCTAGAAACGTGATGACACCTATCTTAATACTCATCGATAGGTAAGCCAATCCAAATATAAACACATGACATAAATCAAATACACAGAAGTAATACTTAAAACCAAAATAAGTCATAAATCAATTTTTTCATAAAAACTCATAAACCAATGCGGAAATAGATAACTAACTCTCCAAAATCTGTTGTCACTAGTACAAACCTCTATGAATCCAAAAATACAATCTAAAACTCTATAATAACCTAAAAAGGAACCAACATAAAAGAAGACAAGGATAGAGGAGATCCTGAAAACTACGAATCAGCCAAGCAACTACCTCTGAATCTTGGATATCAACTAGCAACGAGGGTCACCCGCCACTCGTGCTTGGCTCAGAACCTGCACAATAAAAGTGAAGAAAACACAAGGGAGAGTACAAATCCACTTGTACTAAGCAGTATCGTCGACTAATCCTAATATGAAGTGATAGTGAAGGTCGATCCTACACTTCTCTAACCTGCTCAGTCTCAAATATCAATACACTGCTCTAACCTGCTCAGTCTCAAATATCAATACATCTCTATAAGATCTGTACTAGCATCTAAAACCAATAACAATATGATCAACACAATAATCAACTCTTAGACAAAGATAGATAACAACCAAGTCAAATTCACAACACCTAAGAACGTATTTATCACGAAAACACAAGAACAACCAAGCGCAGTTGGGCGTTCCTCCGATAACAAGACGACGACATTTTTCGACAAAGGAGAAGGCAGAAAATCAGTAATAGAAAAGAGTACTCTGTAATCTTCAACAATGATCAGATGTTTGTATATATTTGGATTTCCTTTTTTCTTTTTGGGCCACCTAACTTTGGGCTGGTCTTTTTTTTGAACTTGGCTTCGGGCCTCTTCTTTTATTAATAAAACTGGTCCATGAACCAAAAAATTTAACTAAAAAAAAGAACAACCAAGCAAATGATAATGAATTAATACAGTGCAATGCACATGTTGTGTATTGACCCATTTTTTCTGTCGGACAGTCAGGAACCATGAGACTCGCGAGGTTCATATATCAGACAGGCGTGCTACTCTGATTCATATATGATATTGACTAGGCATGTCACTGTGATCCCCATATATATAATAACAGGCAAACGTATTACTCTGCTTCATATAATATGCAATGCATATTATGCAGACGTAAAACTTTGATCCCAATTAACAAATACACATTTCAAGGCAATGTATTTATAAAGTAACTCAATTTCACTATTATTTTAAGTTTGCTATTTCAATTTCTTGGCCCATATACACATCTCATATCAATCTAAAATACAACCTGAATTGTAGCTATTACAAGATATTATCATAATCTGACTCCAAATGCATAAAGAAGAGTAAAATCATCAACTAGCATGTTCATGAGTCAAAAAAGTCACGCATCATGTATATAATGCTACCAAAGCAAGAAATCCACCCAGACAAGTCAAATAATTACATAAACCCATAACATGACATCGATATCCGTATAAATAATCATCATCTTATTTATATAGGACTCTTATTACTCATTATCTATATACACAGTCAATAATATACTAACACTTCATAAAGAGTCAACAAAGGGTCAACTTTCCTTCAATCAAAGCCTTAAAAGTAAAATTATGACTTTGCTTTTCTTCAAAGGCTCCAAATAAGCCCATTCTAGTCAATTATGTAATCTACATGAGTAAATGAGTCCGTAAACATTCATATTACTATACTTCTATTTTGGTCCCAAAATGTCAATCCCAAGACTAGAAAGGCAAAATTGGATTAATTTTTAAAATTATATTACCAATAGTGTAAGGAAATCAAATATAAAATTTCATAAAAGATGGAGCTCAAATCAACCTTCAAAATCTCAAAATTTAATTCCTTAACATTAGATTAAAAATACTGATTTAAAGGTGAAATCATCACTAAAGTATCTAGGAATGCATAAATAATAGTAAAGAATCATACGAAGAAATTATGAAAATCCTCTTTTGAATCATACCAAAATATGTTCTTCAAGCTTTCAAAATTAAGTTATGGAGTCTATATTTGAAAATTGATAATTAAAATTGACCGGGTCAAAACCTTCTTAGCGAGCGTAATGGGTACCTCACGATCGCGAAGCTAAACTGGCTTGACCCATTGCAATTATAAAGAACTAATCACCCTTGACCTAGACCCATTGGACTTCCCTCTTCATGAGCGCGATCAACCCACTATGATTGTGATGCATAACAACACTGCGCTTTGAGATAGTGATCAGGGCATCCCAAACGTGAAGAGTAAAGTTACCTGCTCCATATTTCAGTTGTGACAATAATATTCTAGACTTTTTAAAATTCTGAATGGACCCTTGAGATTCATTTGGAACCTCATGAAGATAAGATAAATATGCTACTAGACTAGATATGATATTCTAGACCTGTTGAAATCATCAAAATATCCATCCGAGATTATCTTGACCACGTGTTGATCAAGGTCAACTCTTAATTACTAAATTTGCAAATTTTTAACCAATGACACATGTCACATTCAAATGTCTCGAATCCAAACCAATAGTTCAATTAACCCAGAAATCACCTTCCAAACCTAATGAAACTATCAAAAATCCATTTCAAGCTCATTTTCCTCACCTAACGAAACTATCAAAAATCCATTTCAAGCTCATTTTCCTCAAATATTACCTTTGATCAAAATTTTCAACTTTTCAACCATCCAAAATGAAAAATTTATCCAAAACTCATCCAACCACCTTAAAAACTATGCCACCCACCTTTAAAGATCACAAGTGCCATACTGAAGCTACAAGAAGGGGTAAAACAGAGAAAACACACAAAAATCATAAAATGACAATTAAGATCATGACATTATCCACTACTAAAATACACGTTAGCCCTCAAACGTAAGGAGAAAGAAGATATCTGAACCGTAAAAAATCTAGGGATATATGCTTCGCATATCCTGCTCAATCTCCCAAGTACGTAGCCTCATCTACCGGATGATGCCTTCACTGAACTTTCATTGAATTTTTTCCTTAGACCTCAGCTTTTGAATTTGTCTATCCAAAATAGTCACGAGCTCCTCCTTAAAAGCCAGATTCTGATCTAACTCTACCAACTCCCATTGAATCACATGAGAACCATCAGAATGATACTTCTTCAATATAGACACATAAAAAATGGGATGTAGAGCTGAAAAACTTAAAGGTGAAGCCAACTCATAAGCACCTCCCTAATACATCCAATAATCTCAAACGGACCAATAAATCTTAGTCTAAGATTGACCTTCTTTCCAAAACTCATGACACCCTTTATGGGTGATGCTTTCAATAACACTTTTTGCACAATCATAAATTCCAAGTCATGAACCCTTCGATTTGCATAGTCTTTTGTCTACTCGGATCTGTAAGTAGCCTATCTTGGATACCTTCCACCTTTTTCAAAGAATCTCTCAACAAGTTTGCACCTCATGGACTAACCCCAAAAGCATTAAACCATCCAATAGAAAACCTACACTTCCTACTATACAAAGCCTTAAACGAAGCCATCTAATAGTGGAATGATAACTATTCTTGTTAGCAAACTCTATCAAGGGAAACAACTAATACCAATGACCACCAAAATCAATAATACATGCCCAAAGCATGTCCTCATGCACCTGAATAGTCCGTTCAGACTGACCATCTGTCTAAGAAGGAAAGGCTGTATTGAGCTCTACCCCAGTAACGAACTCCTGCGGCATAGACCTCTAGGAATACAATGTAAACTGAGTACCTCAATTTAAAATGATAGAAATAGGCACACCATGCAAATAAAAAATATCGCGGATGTAAATCTTAGTTAGCCTCTTAGATTTGTAGGTAGTTTGAACTGACACAAAGTGTTCTAATCTGGTAAACCTATCCACAATGACCCATATAACATTGAACTTCCCCAAAGTCTAAGGCAATTAAATAACAAAATCCACAGTAATATGCTTTCACTTCTACCCAGGTATAGGCATCGTATGAGTCATACCACCCGGTATTTGGTGCTCATACTTCACTTGCTGGCAATTTAAACACTTGGACACCAACTCCACAATGTACCTTTTCATCCTACAGAACCAATAATGCTGCTTTAAATCATGATTCATCTTTGCTGCACCTGGATGAATAATATACCTCAAAGTGTGAGCTTTCTCCATGATCACTCTAGTCAAATCATCAATTCTAGGAACACAAATTTGATCTTTGATCCTTAAAACACCTCTTTGGTCTATAATTGCTTTCTTAGCTTCACCTTTTAAAACTTTATCTGGAATCATGCATAATTTCTCATTTTTAAACTACATGGCCTTAATATGTTCCATCAATAGTGACTGTTCTTAAACACATGCAAGAACCTTACCAGGCTATAAAATATCAAGTCTCATTAAGCTATTTGCCAAACTGTCATGACCCAAACCACAGTGAGTGGCACCCACCCATCCACCCCTGGGTGAGAGAACCATCAACGACCCTAAACTTAACCGTTCTAACAGCTCAAAACCAGAATGAAAGAAATAAACTAGCAATTCAAAATAGTCTAAATCTTTTATAAATAACCTGCGGAAAATCCCTCCCTAGAATCTGAAAGTCATCGTACCAAAATGCTACCAAATCTAGAGTACGGGGATGCAACCCCAAAATAAGCAATAGTCTAAGACCGAAATAAGTGGGCTACAACCAATAAGAAATAAGCCAAGGCAGCTCGATCAAACAACTCACCCTTGATATCTTTAAGTGACAGGCCTACAGGTGAGGTCGTGCGTCAACCGTCGGAAGATTTCATGTACTCACAAAAGAAATGCAAGTGCAGTATCAGTACACAACCACTGTGTACTGGTAGGATCATCAGCCAATTCTAAATAAACAGTATATGAACAGTACAAAAGTCAAGTAGTAGTACAAAAATCATGTAAACAAGCCAACAGGTAATTCTAGACTACAAGTCTCTTCCTAGCTTATCCCCACATGTAATCCACTTTCACAGCTATGATCAACAATCCACAATAAACAAAAATTATACCATATTTTTATATCTCAGACCCACCCTAGATCCCCTCTAGACAATACCTAAGTGTCAAACATACAACCCAGTCTACACCAAGACCAACTCACAAATCAATATGATGATAACCCGGCCTCTCAAGGACCCTAAGCACAATCACAAATCATAAACACAACGCGGTCCACTAAGGGAATCATTAGTAAGAATGCAACAATACAATAAAGTAAACTCATACAAGCCTGGTACCCGAGTCAACCAGTCAGTATTTCCCATACCAGTCATGGTACCCAAGTCAACCGTTATTATATCCCGTACTAGGCGTGGTACCCGAGCCAACCGTTAGTATACCTGACCAGGTGTGGTATCCGATCCAACCAAATGTCATATAAATCCACAGTCACAAATAATGAACAATCAACACTTGTAAACTAACAAGCAATAACACCTAGTTAATTTCACAAGACTGAAAATAGGACTCTTGGACATTCCTAAATCATTCCCTAAGCAATGCAAACCATACAAATACTTAGACAAAGGTACACAAACATACAAGAATAAATAACCATCACCTACCTCGAATAATCAAGCTCTACAGTGCCGGAGATTTTCCTTTTTCAGGATCCCTTGCTTGTTCTTGGTCTAGAAACAAACACATAAACACTATAGTTAATTAACTGGCCTAAATTACCTGGATTATACAAAATCCTAATCCCTAGGCCAAGCCATGATCATCCCAACCCTTTCTGGGCCTTCCTGCCGTTAATTCACCTAAGATTATCATTTATACCGACACATTTAGAGAATTTAAGCTTGGTGATCATTATCCATTAACTATAAACGATACCCAAGAACTCTAGCACCCTAGAATTCCCCTTTTCCCCGGATTCTACAATCCTAGGTTATCCCAAACCTTTTCCCAAGTCTACCCCTAGCAATTTTATAGCGTAGAAAAAATATTACGGAGTTTGGGGAGTAGAATCCTTACCTTTAGGATAAAAAATGGATGGAAATCGCCCAAAATTCCCCCATTCTTCTCCCGAAATATTTTGAAGAAAAACTGAACTATATTTGGGAAGTTTCTACATTAAATCCCATCGCGCTCTGCTATATCAGTTCGCTTCGCTATAGTGGTACCATCGTAGAGGAGTCGTCCGCTATGGCGGAGGTTTACCGACGTTGACTTCCGCTGTAGCAGTATTTTCTCCACTAAGGCAGAGGTTGCTATGGTGAAGTGTCAACTACTACGGTGGTTGACACGGGACAGAAAGTCGTAAAGTCCCCAAAATTGGTCCATTTTACAACACACTTATTTTCACAATGTCCCAGAACAACCCCTTCATGTCAACCTCAATTCCGAGAGTTCTACTTACCCGAATTCGATCCCGAAATGTTCCTCAGACTCCTTTATGTCTTAGCTAAAAGGAAAACTAGCTTAGATCAAGACATTTAACCCAATCCTTCTTCGGATTTTCCTAGACCATACCTTGCTCCAAAACTGGCAGAGACTAGCCTAGCCTAGATTTCAACTCTCAAACTTAGAAGTTATCTAACTCTAAACTTGGCATGAAAGTTTACTCATAACGACGAACCCGGTTGTTACAACAGATACCAATTTACCTATCATTTATCCCCGAATGACCAAACCCAAAAATACGGAGAATAAAAGAGTGAAAGTGTAGTATCTGAATCCTCAAACAAGTGAAGGTATTTGTCCCGCATGTACTTCTCGGTTTCCCAAGTGGCTTCCTTAACTGAACGATGCTTCCATTGAAATTTCATCGATTTGATCTCTTTTTACTCAACTTCCGGACATCCCGATCAAGAATCACAACCGATTCCTCTTCATACTGAAGATTCTTGTCTAGTAATACTTTATCCCACTTTATAATGTAATCTCCATCCCCATGGTACCACTTCAACAAGGATACATGGAATACTAGATGGACACCGGATAAACTGGGCGGCAGTGCTAACCTGTAATCCACTGGCCCTACCATTTTGAGGACCTCAAATGGATCGATAAATCGAGGGTTGAGCTTGCCCTTCTTACCAAAATGCATAATCCCCTTCATTGGTGACACTTTCAATAGTACTTGTTCACCAATTTGAAAATTCATGTCTCTTACCTTGCGATCCGAGTATTCCTTCTGCCTGCTCTGGGCCGCTAGCAACTTGGTCTGAATGCCCCTTACTATTTCCTGTGCTTCCCTTACCAAGTCTACGCCCAGAGGCTTCACATCACCTACCTCAAACCACCCTATAAGGGATCTACAATCCCTCCCATACAGTGCCTCAAATGGTGTTATGTCGATATTGAAGTGGTAGCTGTTTTTGTATGAGAACTCACACAATGGCAAGAACTGGTACTAATGACCTCCAAAGTCAATCACACATGCTCTCTGCATGTCTTTCAACACTTGGATTGTCCTCTCCGACTGACCGTCTGTCTGAGGATGGAAAGTTGTGCTGAAAGTGAGTTGATGGCCCAACTCTTCATGTAATTTACCCCAGAACTTAGAGGTAAACTACGTACCCCGGTCTGAAATGATGGACAATGGTACCCCATGCAGTCTCACGATCTCCTTCACAAAGATCTTAGCCAACTGCTGTGAATTATAGTCCACCCTGATCGGAATGAAATGAGCTGACTTGGTTAGCCGGTCCAAATGACCCAGATTAAGTCATACTTTCCCAAAGTCTTTGGAAGACCCACCACAAAATCCATGGCTATCCTTTTCCACTTCCACTCGGGAATGGGTATCCTCTGAAGTAGTCCTGCAGGCCTTTGGTGCTCATATTTGACCTGCTGACAGTTCTGACATTTGGACACCAAATCAGCTATGTCCGTTTTCATCCCAGGCCACCAATAAAGTTACCTCAAATTCATGTACATCTTGGTTACGCCCAGATGAATTTAGTACCGCGAATCATGAGCCTCTGTCAATACCTTCTGAATTATATCATCAACCCGAGGAACACAAAGCCTTCCTCTTAAATTCATCACCCTGCCAGAGTCCAATGTGGTATCCCTGGCTTCTCCGGATATTACCTTGCCATGAAGCTTGCTCAACTGTGCATCCTGAAATTGCTTAGTCTTTATCTTCTCTATGATTGTGGATATGGCCTCAACACTGGCCAACGCTCCACCCTGTTCTGAGATACCCAAGTGCATGAACTTTGATTCTAAGGCCTGAATCTCCCTTTCCAATGGTTGCTTGGACACCCCAAACAAGCCAAACTGCCCATGCTGATGGTCTTCCGGCTCAACGCATCTGCCACCACATTAGCCTTACCCGGATGGTACTGGATGATCACATCATAATCCTTCAACAACTCTATCTACCTCCTCTATATCAGATTCAAGTCCTTATGAGTAAATACATGTTGCAGACTGCGATGATCAGTGAATACTTCACAGTTGACTCCATAGAGATAATGTCTCCATATTTTGAGTGCAAAAACCACCGCTGCCAACTCGAAGTCATGGGTTGGATAATTCTTTTCATGGACCTCCAATTGCCTAGAAGCATATGCTATCACATTCATGTCCTGCATCAACACAACACCCAAACCCAAATGTAAAGCATCACAATATACAATGAAATCCTTACCTTCAACCATCAATGAAAGGATGGGAGCCGTGGTAAAAATTGTCTTGAGCTTTTGGAAGCTCTCTTCACACTTGTCGGACCATACAAATGGTACCTCATTCTGAGTCAACCTTGTCAAGTGAGTAGCAATGGATGCAAAATCCTTGACAAACCTGTGATAGTACCCTGCAAGCCCCATAAAACTCCTCACCTCGGTCACAGAGTTAGGCCGAGCCCAATTTTTAACTGCCTCAATCTTCTAGGGATCTACCATCAAGCCCTTTTCTGTCACCACATGCCCTAAGAAGGTGACTGAAGTCAATCAAAATTTACACTTGGAAAACTTTACATACAGTTTCTGGTGCTTCAAAATATCCAACACAATTCGGAGATGTTCAGCATGCTCTTCTCTACTCTTGGAGTAGATCAAAATATCATCAATAAACACGATAATGAACGAATCTAAATAAGACTTAAACACCCATTCATCAAACTCATGAATGTTGCCGACACATTTGTCAGGACAAATGACATCACTAGAAACTCGTAATGCCCATACTGAGTTCGAAAAGCGGTCTTAGGAATGTAAAGGGTGGCACCCACCCATCCACCCTCGGCTGAGCGAACCATCAATGACCCTGAACTTAACCGTTCTAACAGCTCAAAATTAAAATGCAAGAAATAAACTAGCAATTCAAAACAGTCTAAATCTTTATTAAATAACCTGCGAAAAAATCCTCCCTATCTGAAAGTCATCGTACCAAAACGCTACCAAATCTAGAGTATGGGGATGCAACCCCAAAATAAGCAATAGTCTAAGCTCGAAACAAGCGAGCTACAACCAATAAGAAAGAAACCAAGGTAGCTCGATCGAACAGCTCACCCTTGATATCTTGAAGTGTCAGGCCTACAGATGAGGTCGTGCGTCAACCGCCGGAAGATTTTCTGTACTCACAAAAGAAACGCAAGTGCAGTATCAGTACACAACCACCATGTACTGGTAGGATCATCAGCCAGTTCTAAATAAACAGTATATGAACAGTACAAAAGTCAAGTAGTAGTACGGGAAACATGTAAACAAGCCAACAGATAATTCTAGACTACAAGTCTCTTCCAAGCTTGTCCCCACATGTAATCCACTTTCACAGCTATGACCAACAATCCACAATAAATAATAATTATACCGTATTTTTATATCCCAGACCCACCCTGGATCCTCTCTAGACAACACCTAAGTGTCAAACATACAACTCGATCTACACCAAGACCAACTCACAAATCAATATGATGCTAACCCGGCCTCTCAAGGACCACATGCACAATCACAAATCATAAACAAAACCCGGTCCACTCAGGGAACCATTAGTGAAAATGCAACAATACAATAAAGTAAACCCGTATTAGGCGTGGTACCCGAGCCAACCAGTCATTATTTCTCGTCCAGGAATGGTACCTGAGCCAACTGTTAGTATATCCTGTACCAGGCGTAGTACCCAAGCCAACCATTAGTATACCCGTACAAGGCGTGGTACCCGAGCCAATCGAATGTCACATAAATCCATAGTCACAAACAATGAACAATCAACACTTGTAAACCAACAAGCAATAACACCTAGTTCATTTCACAAGACTGAAAATAGGACTTTTGGACATTCCTAAATCATTCCCTAAGTAATGCAAACTATACAAATACTTAGACAAAAGTAAACAAACATACAATGCATACAGGAATCAATAACCATCACCTACCTCGAATAATCAAAGCTTTACAGTGCCGGAGCTTTCCCTTTTTCAAGATCCCTTGCTTGTTCTTGGTCTAGAAACAATCACATAAACACTATAGTTAATTAATTGGCCTAAATTACCTAGATTATACAAAATCCTAATCCCCAGGCCAAGCCATGATCATCCCAACCCTTTCCGAGCCTTCCTGCCATTAATTCACCTAAGATTATCATTTATCGATACATTTAGAGAATTTAAGCTTGGTGATCATTACCCACTAACTATTAACAATACCCAAGAACTCTAGCACCCTAGAATTTTCCTTTTTCCCTGGATTCTACAATCCTAGATTATCCCAAACCTTTCTCCAAGTCCATCCCTAGCAATTCTATAGCGTAGAAAAGATATTACAGAGTTTGGGGAGTAGAATCCTTAACTTTAGGATGAAAATGGTGAAAACCGAATGGAAATTGCCCAAAATCGCCCCCTTCTTCTCCCAAAAATGTTTTGAAGAAAAATTAAACTATTTTGGAGAAGTTTCTGCATTAAATCTCATCGTTCTCTACTATAGCGGTCCGCTCCGCAATAACGGTACCGCCATAGTAGAGTCATCTGCTATGGCACAGGCTGACCGACATTGACTTTCACTGTAGCGGTATTTTCTCCACTACGATGGAGGTCGTTATGGTAGAGTGTCAACCGCTACGGCAGTTGACACAAGACAGAAAGTCGTAAAGTCTCTAAAATTGGTCCATTTTATAACACACTTATTTTTCTGACGTCCCAGAACAACCCTTTCACGTCAACCTCGATTCTGGGAGTTCTACTTACCCAAATTCGATTCTGAAAAGTCCCCCGAACTCTTTTATGTCTTAGCTAAAAGGAAAACTAGCTCAAATCAAGACATTTAACCCAATCCTTACCTGGATTGCCCTAGACCATACCTCACTCCAAAACCAGCCGAGACTAGCCTAGCCGAGAATTTCAACTCTCAAATCTGAAAGTTTTCTAACTCTAAACTTGGCACGAAAGTTTACTCATAATGAAGAACCCGGTAGTTACACAAACTCTGAACATCCATAGCCAAAAGAAACTTCTCCGCTAGTAAATAAAGCAATACTACCCATACTAACCACCTTTCTACTCAAAGCATCCACCACTATATTGGCCTTGCCCAGGTGATAAGGGATAGTTATATCATAATCATTAAGCAACTCAAACCACCTTCTATATCTCAAATTCATATCCTTCTAGTTGAATATATACTGAAGAATGCGATGATTGGTGAAAACCTCACAATGGACTCCATACAAGTAGTGCATCTAAATTTTCAAAGCAAGTACTACCTCTGCCAGCTCAAAGTCATAAGTGGGATAGTTTTCTCGTGAACCTTGAACTGCCTCAAAGCATATGCAATAACCTTTATTTTCTGCATCAAAACACAATCAAGACAAACTTGCAAAGTAACCTTTCTTTTATGTATCAAAACACAATCAAGACCAACTTGCAAAGTATCTCAATATATCGTGAAACCTTTACCTTCCACATGTAAAGTCAAAATGTAAGCTGATATTAACAAAGTCTTAAGCTTTCGGAAGATTTTCTCACACTCATAAAACTATTGGAATACAATATTCTTCTAAGTGAATTTGGTCAAATAAGATGCGATAGAAGAAAACCCCTTCAATGAATAGCCTGTAGTTGCCTGCGAATCTCCAAAATCTCTGAATCTCGATAGGGGAAGTATGGGTTTAGCCCAATTCTAAACTATCATCTTTGCTGGATCTATCATAATACCATCCTTAGTTACCATGTTTCCCAAGAACGTCACAGAATTGAGACAAGCACTCATCCCTCAACCTCTATTCACTATGTAAATAAACCATAATATCAATGATGAATACAATCATGAACGAATCTAAATAGGGTTGGAATATCCCATTCATCAACTTTATAAATGTTATTGGGGTATTAGTCAACCAAAAAGACATAACAAGAACCTCATAATGGCCATACTGAGTACTAAAAGCTTTCTTAGGGATGTCTGAAGCCCTAATTTTCAATTGGTAATAGTCTGACCTCAAGTCAATCTTTAAAAATATCGAAGCACCCTAAAATTCATCAAACAATTCATCAATGAGTGGAATGGGGTACTTGTTTTTGATAGTCACCTTATTCAACTGCGTATGATCAATACACATCTGTATAGACCCATCCTTTTTCTTCATAAATGACACCGGAGCACCCCAAGATAAACCACAAGGTCTAATAAACCCCTTACTCAGAAAATTCTGAAACTACTTTAATTCCTTCAAAGCCATCACATAGAAAGGGATAGAAATGGGCTGAGCACACGACTCTAAGTCAATACCAAAATTAATATCCTCATTAGATGAAAAACTGAAAAGGTCTATCTAAAACACGTCCTGGAACTTTTTAACTACTAGCACTGACTCCAAGAAAGACGTGTCAACACTAATATCATGAACATAAGTCAAATAGGAGGGATAACTTTTCTCAACTAATCACTGAGCCTTCAAAAATGAAATCACCCTTTTTAACACCAACCCTGAGTACCCTTCTACTCTAACCTTGGTGTCACATCTCGAAACTACCCCCTAGGCGTAACACGGTGCTTAGTGTCACAAGTGATCCCAAGCTAACCCATGATATGACACATCTATACAAATTCAGGTTAATACATGCACTGTGCGAAAGCTAAAACAATTTTAATATATGAAAGCGAGAAGAACCCAAGAATTTGAATATATAAAGTATATAAAAACATAGTGTTGACTGAAAACCACACTAACGACTGCTAAATCTAGTCTATGTTTGAAAGCCTGCTAACTGAATAAGAGTTACTGGGACATGCCCCAAGCTAATTCTAATAAATCTGAAACAGTAAAAACATGCGGAAGATATAAGCATGTCTATCGTCCTCGAACTACTGAAGACTCACCAACCGAGCTGCTGGATATGGACCGGAAGTCGAACTAAGCGCGGTCTGGATGCTGAGTGCCTAAACCTACATCATAAAACGATGTAGCACAAAAATATGCGTCAATACTTTGAATGTACTGAGCAAGCAGAATATGTACAAAGCTGAACAATATAGAACTGAACATGAAAATAGATATACTGCAACATAACTGAAAGCTGAACTGAACGCAATGACCAAGTATAAATCATAAAATAACATGCTAAATTGAATACTGAACATGAATATTGGATACAAGGTCAATGCACATGAATCTGATTGTGGGAGACACTATTAACCGACATACCCCAAGTTGAGCTAACTACGGGGATAACTTGTAACCCTGGATGGAAGGGTGTTCATACCTTGCCAAGGGTACAAACAAGTCTGGCGTGGATCCACTACTAGTGTTTTCAAGGGACAAGGAAGTGCAACCTAGTCTGACAGCTGGCTCCTTTAATACCTACGGTGGCGCCGTAGTTCTGGGACTTGGGGACTTCTACTAAAGCTCTTAGCCTAAGCTGACAGCTAAGCCTTCGTCCCCTCATCTGCTTGGTACTAAGTCTACTCCTACTGAATGTAAGTGATAATGTACTGAAATAAAGGATAGCTCAAAATACTGATAAATGATTGAGAATGCAACATACACAGGATGAAGGGTATAACATTCAATTTCTGAAGCATAAACATATAACTGATCTGCCTAACAAGCTAAATTCATGGAATATTGAAATTCCTACAAATTAGGGTTTCTGAGCCTTACGCATGAAACTACTCTAAATCTCCAAGAAACATGTAGTCAATAGCATAGAAACTATAATAACTGAATTGCGACAAGTCCCTGAGAATTTGGAACCCTAGATCTGAAACATTCGTGGAGAAAACTGAGGACTGACTGGAATCTAGGGGCTTAATGGGTGAAAGGAACCCCACTAGTGAAATCCCACATACCTGGTGAAGAAACCCACGGAGAAATCCTTGGATTTTTGGGGCTGAACTTGATGAAGGCCTCTGCTTGTTCTTGGAGGAAAACTGTCGCCTTTTTCTCTTATTTTCTTTCTAAGTTTAAAGAATTTAGGGGAATGAATGTTTTAGGTAGTTTTAGGCTACTTAATTAGGATTAAACGATATAAAACGACGTAGCTTAGGCCTTAAAAGGGAAAGGAAAAGTACGAAATATTCCCAAGAAAGTTAAAAGAATTTCTACAAAAAACACGACTCAGGGATCACGACTCCGAATGATGGACCGTACTTCTGACCGATGGACCGTCAACCTGAGTCGTGGTTTTGCCTAAGAGTTTTAGAGGTCTCTAGTCTCAGGAACTACGACTCAAAAGGATGGACCGTTCTCCTGAACGACGGTTCGTCGTGTGACTCGTGGTTCCTGGGATTTGACTTAGCCTGGGGATTTCCATGAGTCAAAGAACGGGCCATTTTTCTGAAGTACGATCCATAAACCAATTCATGGTTTCTGGGACTAGAACTGGGGGTCCTCTGATTCAAGGAAACCATGTGTGACAGGTCGAGCTATGGTTCTAAACCACGGTCCATGGTCTGACTCGTGGTTCCTATGACCTGAACTGAGAGGCTACTGGACTTGGGATTACGGTTTGAGATGACGGACCATGGTTCCAAACTACGGTTCGTGGTCCTAATCGTAGTCCTTGGGATATGTACTGAAGAGTTACTGGAACTTGAACTACGATTTAAGATGACGGTCTATAGTTCCAAACTACGGTCCGTACTCTTGAACCGTGGTTCTTGGAAACTTGAATTTTCAGAAATTTTTATTCTCTACTGGTTTTCTGAGCTTAGTTTGGGCTTGGAGTTCCGGGGTGTTACACTTGGGGTACCAGGTATGGATAAGGTGACTATTTTTGCATTATGGTCTACAATATCATGATACGAAGAAAGTCAATCCATGCTCAAAATTACATCAAAATATACTATATCGAGAATGTTCAAGTCTACCCACATGCAATGTAACAAGGTCTCAACACAAAATCAATACACCCGATTCACCACTAAGGAATCACCCACTGGGTAGCAATATGAATAGGCACAAAAAGGGAATCACATATCATATCAAGACCCAATGCAAAATATGCACACACTTACAAGAAAATAGAACAAAGATTAAATAAGACCTTAGTATGTCAATGGCATACTAGGACAATACATGTGATAACTACATCGGAGGTCTCTACTTCTAATCTACCTGGAAAAGCATAATAATAAGAATGATAACCCTCTAGCCGGGTTACCCCTCTACCATCACCTTGACCTACTTATGGAGCACCTCTACCTCCCTAGAATCACTATGACTTCTAGCTGGAGGTGTCGTTGCCCTAGCGGGTGCTTGTGAACTTTGATACTGGCCTCCCATTCTGAGTCTGGGGAAATCCCTCCTACCATGACATGGCTCACCAAATTTATAGCCAGACGTAGGAACCACCACCTGCTGAGAATAATCTTGATAACTTGAATGACCACTAAAACATGAAAACTTTCGAGAGTGACCTTAGAAACCCTAACCCAAACTTTGAGGGTCTCATCCGGAATAATCTCCCTCAGAATCCTGAATGGCAGCATTTACTGGTCTACAAGAATAAGGACTTTTGTGTTGGGAAATAGAATATTTCAATTTTGAAAACTTAATTAAAGTTTCAAAATTAATTAACAAAGAGTTGCCACTAAATTTTTGAAAGAAATTAAGAAAACTTTAATTATTTTTTAAAAGACTTTAACAGGAAAGTTTCTTAAAAAAATCCAAAGATCTGAGTAAGAGTTCTTATTAATATCTCAACAAGGTTTTTAAGGCATTTAAAATATCCTCTAACACACAGTTATTTGACTATTTCCTAATGTTTGTTTGTGACTAAATCAAAAAAATAATTTTCTGAGATAAGGAAAATCTCGAAAAATTAATTGTATGTTGCAAAACGAATGTAAATTGAAGACTCAGTAAGAAAAAAGGAGAAAAATGATATAATGAAATAGGAAAATTTGCGGGGAAAATTCACTAGATTAATTAAAGAGTTTGCACATACAATATAATCAAAACATAAGTAAAATCTAACTAAGCAAAAAAATATGGGCTTAGGAAACATAGGCCCAAACCCCCTAAGTGTTCAGATTTAGACTTGAAAACACTTGGCTGGGACCGTTCTTGCTTTGTATATCTGGCTGTATATTGGTTCTATGTTATCATCCTTTCCTATATATTAGCTTTCCTTTCATGTATATCAACTCTTAGGCTGTATACTTTTAACACTTTTCCAATAATCCTTGACAAAAAATTGGAGGAAACTAATTTAGAGAAAGGGAAAACTTATCATTAGTGCGCAAGTATAGCTTTATTCATCCTATTAATGAGCTATTTCTTATTAACCAAAATATTAACTAAATCGACCATTACTGTTATCCAGCTAAGACAAATAAAGAAACCATATACAAGACTAATTACAAACAAGCACCAATAAATAAATTATAGATCAAAAAATTAAGAACGGAGAGGGATTTTTACCTTTTTGGGAGCACCGGCCTGGAACAAACGAGTTGAGATGATTTCGATACTACCATAAATCTTTGATTTTTACTCGATTTAGTAAAAACAAACCCAAACTTAATTGAATCCTCTGGATTTTTCAGAGTTAGAGAAAAAAACTCCCCAAAACTCTAAAATTCAAAGAATATCATGGATGAACCCCCTTGTCAATGAGTGAAAAAGGGGTATTTATAGGTGAGGATTTAGGGAAACTAGGGGGAAATCGATTGGGATTTTTGAGTGCAAATACAAAATCCTTAATGGATAAGGTAGACAACCAAGAAATTGTACAACTCTTGATATTACCATTCAAGAATTTCTTGAAGCTTCTAGAAACTGGTAGAAGCTTCGACTCCGTGCAAGCACACACCCTTGTACAAATTCGATTCGAGAATCCAAGGGAATTGAAGAAAAGAACAATGGTGTTTTTCTATTTCTAGGGTTCTTGAGAATCTATGTATGTGAGTTGATGGAGTGGTAACGAGGAAAGAGAGAAAAAATGTGAGCGCATATGTCGAGGATTGTGCGTTCTTTTGCTGAGGGAAAATAAAAGGGTGAGAAGCTTGTATATATGTGTGTGTATAGAAAAAAGGGTCTGAATGTTAAAGTGTGAAGTGGGCTGGGTCTAGGTGAAAATTTGGGCTCAAGTCAAATATGAAATTGGGTCCATTTGGCTGAGATGAGCGTTGAAATTTTGATCAAATTTGGATTTAAGATTTGGTTAATTGTATCACGATTCTAGCCAAAATGAATTTAAAAGTGACCAAATTGTTTCAATTAGTTGGGTTCAGTCAAAATAAAAAATGAGATAAATTATTTTAATTCAATTACTTGAGAAATAAATTGCATATTTAAATTTAAACATTATTTTTGGGAGATTTCTTTTTAATATTTCTAAAAAGGTGCAAATTATATAAATCCATATATTATAAGTATACAGAAATATACATTTAGTATTGGAAATGGAAAAAAATGCATTGAAAACATTTTGGAAAATATATTTGATTTTATTAATAATTATCTCAAATTATTTGAAATTGAAGAAGCTCAACAATTAATTCAATTGAGGAGGGACAAAATTGGATGTCAACAACTACCCTTCCTTTAGATAGGATCGATGAAAGAGGTCATGAGCAAAGAAAATTGACAAATCTAATTTAGTTCAACCACTAATTCATCCCTCAAAAAAAGGGTAGTGGCAAAGACTTTAGGAATTATGGCCAGACTCTGGTATCAGATTTCTTACATATCTTAGGTTGCATGAGAATTTAAACCACTTATAGTTTAAGACACTTGATTTAAGCATGATTTCAAAGATTTCTTATGCTATTCTAGCGTCAGAATATGATGAAACCAGAGATCTTAGGGATAAGATGATTATACGAATTATTAAAATGCAATCGAGTTTCCAACATTGAGCCCACCTATGAATCTCAAGACTTGGAAAATCATGATTCTTATAGTTTGACTCAATCGATTAAAAGTTAGTCTTTTTTGTTAAGATAACCTTTCTGACTTAAAAATGAATGAAAAATTAATTGAGGATAGAAAAGAATCTTGAAACCATCTCAATCATGAATGTGGGATCCTATACACCCATAAATAAGGACTTACATGAATATAATTTTCGAAGCTCTAGGTGTATCATCACCCAAATTTACAAAAGAAGGATAATGCGTCTAGTTTGAATTTGAAAAATACTAGGAATGCAAAACTTAAACCAAAAAATAAGTAAAATACCTACGTGCCTTCTGATAAGGGTGCTATTTGATTGTGAAAAAAATTAATTCTTTACTCGCATCCAAAGAGTCTGATATTACTCTGCGGACTATGTTTCAGTTTGTTGCTAAGAAAAAGTTTTATGTTGTGTTGTGTCCTTTTTGACGTAGTCCACACCTGTGATTTGATTAAGAGTGCATCCTATTGGATGTTATCTACAAAATTTGAGATAAAATTGTTAGTAGAAATGTAATTCAACAAAGAGAAGTTGAGTCCCTTACTATAAATAAGGACGCATCTCCCTCTCGGTAGGAGATGCCATTTTTCTCGGTTTCTATCACAGGGAAGAGTAGTGGTTTTGCAGAAAATGATGATGATCTCATGATCATTGATTATGATTATCTCGTGACCATTGATTATAATGACCTTGTGACCATTGATTATGATGATCTCATGGCTGCTTATACATTTCCATTGTTGCAACTTAGCAATTTGCGCATTCTCGTTGTTGTAAACTTCTAAGTCATTGCTCGGAAGGACTCATTTTTAAGTCATAAAGAGTTTGATTAAAAAGAACAAGAAATGTCATCCATCCGAGCAATGACTTAGAAGTTTTGCATCTTATGCATTTTTGTTATTGTGACTTGGCACTTTCTGCATTCTTGTTATTGCAACAGAAGTGTTGAATCTTGCGTATTTTTATTGTTGTAACTTGGTACTTTGCATATTCCCATTGTTGCAATTTAGAAGTGTTGTATCTTGCTCATTTCTGTTGTTGGGATTTGTCACCTTGCGCATTCCCATTATTGTGAATTAGACGTGTTTGCATTCTTATTGTTGTAACTTAAAGTTGTTTTATCTTGCGCATTCCCTTTGTTGTGACTTGGCATCTTGCGTATTCCTATTGTTATGACTTAGAGGTGTTGTATTTTGCATAGTTTTATTATTGTAACTTGGTATTTTGTGTATTCTTGTTCTTGCAACTTATAAGTATTGTATTTTGTACATTCCTATTATTGTGGCTAACCACTTTGAGTATTTCCATTATTGCAACTTATAAGTTTGTTCAAATATCGATTCAGTCTTGACACAAAAGATAATGTCCCATGCGGCAAAATAAACTGATGATGGCCCTCATGGTGGTTTGAAGATGATGGCCCTTGCGGTGGTTTAAAAATAATGGCCCTTGTGGTAGTTTGAAAATGATGACCCTTGCGACGGTTTGAAGATGATGGCCCTTGCGGTGGTTTGAAAATAATGGCGCTCATGGTAGTTTGAAAATGATGACCCTTGCGACGGTTTGAAGATGATGGCCCTCGCAGCAAGAGTTATTATTTTCTAAAACTTGTCACTCGTTATGTTGAAACCTTTCACATGTACTTACACGCAAAGTAAATAATTAGTAGACATTGTGTCGCTTTGACTAGTGAGTAAAGCCAAAATTCGAGTGAGGTTGTATGCAAAATATCACCCCTTTTAAGATGGATGGGCAAATAAAATATCCCTTTGAGTGTAAATAAATAGTAAATCCTGCTTTTGGAAACAAATAACAAATACTACTTCTGAATATCATGTGTTTATTATGATTTATAACTTGCTGGGGATTTGGGAGAAATGATATTGCTTGTTCTTTGAATTATTTTTCCTCATTCGACAAACTGCGATTATCTTTCCTGAATCCACAAAAAGATTATTGGTGTTCAGAGAACTCTTTTGCTTTAATCCCCTCCACTTGTCTTTGCTGTATTTCAAGCATTTGACTTCACATATAAAGGGATATACTGAGTAAAAGAACCTTTTTTACAGATCTTGTGACAGCCTTGTGACAATCCTTGTGACAATCCTGCATCCACAAAAAATTGCTAATTTTCAAAATTGATTTCTATTGACTTATTTAGGTCGTCTGCTTTTATCTTGCCACCTCCGGATGCTTGCTATCTTTAGGTGCTTGTCCTGGTTCCTCGAGTCATGGTAAATGTAAGACAAAATCATACTTTATGTAAAAATATTTAACACAAAACTTCTAAGGAAAAAAAGTTTTGAAAAGTAATTGGGAGGGGACGCTTCCAATCATTATGTCATGCATAGCTCAAACGAACATCCTTTGTTCGAAGCCTTAACACGTTCAACAGATTGCTAGAAAAGTCTGGAGACCTTCAAAAATTCTGATGCTGGGAGTTTGAAGATTATTCTTCAAGAATTTGTTGTAGCTGGTATTTCTGAAGCAGTCTTCAGACTTTATTGTGGCTGGGGATTAGTCAACTTTGGACTCCATTGTAGCTAGAGATTTTTGTAGTTGATTTCAAATTTTTGATTATGTTACTTTGATTAAAATTTTGAGGTTCTCCTTAAAAAAATTTCCTAATTAAATGCTTCAAAGCAAATTTTGAAATGTCATCTTGTAGAATTTTTGAGATCTTCTCAAAATTTTTATCCTAGTTGCATTCTTTGACATGATCTTGGCTTCTAGAGAAGTATATTCTTGTGAATTTTTTAGACTCTTTCTAAAATTCTGCTCCAGTTTCTATTATAAAGGAAAATAAAAATCATACGAGGAATATGATCGAGCCCTTGTGGCGATTACGTATCCCATTGTGACAGTAATTAGGTCAAACATCATTTTCACTACAATACAATTTGAGATTAGGAAGTATTACTAAGAGGGTGACCAAAGCTGACATAGGTCGCCTACGTATCCTGTTCTTAAAAATTCAAGTCAAACATAGTTCAAGAACAATAAGGGAGATTGAGAATTTTGATAAAAGGGTGACCGAAGATGACATGGGCTGCCTACATATTCCATTCTTGAGAATTCAAGTCAAACATAATTCAGATATAAATGAGAAATAAAATTAAGCTACTAGAAAGCATAAAACAATTACAAGAAAAAAATGCGATTACATGGAATGAAATAAAAGGAACAAGACTTTATGCGTAGTATCTATTGACAACATTTGAGTTGATTGATTTTGGCAACTCTTGTTCATCCATACATGATAGGATTAAAGCACCTCTAAATAGCACCTTTCGAACTATGTAAGGTCCTTGCCAATTTGGTGAGAACTTTCCTTTGTACTCATCTTGATGGGGAAAGATATACTTGAGAACCATTTAACCTATTTTGAACATTTGGGTCCTTAACCTTTTATTGAAGGCACAAATCATTTTCTATTGATATAATTGACTGTGACATACGACACTCATCCTCTTTTTATTTATCAAGGCAAGTTATTTATATCGAGCGCAAATCCATTTAGCATTGAATGATTCTTAACAAGGGTATCTCCACTTCAGCAAGTATCACTGCTTCTGTTCTATATACCAACAAATAGGGAGTTGCACCAGTTAAAGTTCTGATGATTGTGAGATATCCCAATAGATCCAAAGGCAATATCTCGTGCCAAGATCTATGATTACCAACCATCTTCTTCAAAATTTTCTTGATGATCTTGTTGAGAACTTCTACCGGCTCCATTCTTTTGGGGGAGGTATATCGTTGAACTGTTCTGAGTGATCTTGAATTACTCACATATTTCCTTCATCAAGTTACAATTTATATTTTCTCCATTATGATAATTAACTCGGGTGTTCCAAAGCGACGAATTAGGTTGTTGTAGACAAAATGAACTACTACCTTCTTTGTCACAACTTTGTAGGACACAACTTCAACCCATTTAGTGAAATAGTCAATGGCAACAAATATAAATTTATATCCATCAGAGGCTGCTGGATTTATAGGACCAATAATATCCATGGCCCGAGCTACAAATGTCCATAGAGATCTCATTGCATTGAGCTCATTGGGGGGCACTTTAATTTAGTCTATGTGCACTTGACATTGGTGACATTTTTGAATGAACCGACTACAGTCTTTCTTCATAGTCATCAAAAAATAACCAGCTCATAGAATCTTCTTTGCTAGTGTAAATCCACTCATGTGAGGTCCACAAACTCCAATGTGTACTTCTTCAATCAACTTTGTAGCATTAATGGAATCGACACATCTTAGAAGTCCCAAATGTGGAGTCCTCCTATAAAGGATTTTTCCTTTCAAAAAGAAATTATTGGACATTCGATGAATCATATTTTTTTGATTGAATCGGGCATCTTCTGAATATATTCCAATTTCTAAGTACCTTTTTCATGGCTTTCTCTCCAGCTCTGCTTTGACTAGCAAATAACACATATTGCTCTTTTAAGCTTATCTCCAATAGATCAATATGTTTTTGATCCGGATATTGTATTATGAATGAGAATAGTGGCCAAAGCACCGACAAACTCATTCTGTATCCTTGGGATATTTTTGAACTCAATCTTTCTGAACCTTTTGATAATTCTTGCACCAGTTGCCTTTAAGGTGTGATCATGGAGTTCGTTGTAGTCCATTCTCCTTGAACTTGATGAATCAACAAGTCAAAGTTACTAATAACTAATAATTCTTGAACATTCATATCAAGAGACAAGCTGATGACGAGAATACAAACTTTATACTCGGCCATGTCATTAGTGCACGAGAAGCAAAGTTTGGTTGTTACCAGATAATACTGACCAATTTCTGATACTAGTACCGCTCCAATTCCTAAACCTTTGAAATTGATGGCTCTATCAAAGAACACCCTTCAACTGGGGTATGTTTCTTAAAAATATCTTCTCCTACAAACAAAACTTCTTCATCTGGAAAATATGTTCAGAGTGGCTCATATTCTTCATCAACTGGATTGTTTGTAAGATGATTAGCTAGAGTTTTTCCCTTGACTACTTTTCGAGTCATATACACGATGTCGAACTCACTTTGTAACATTTGTCACTTGGCTAATTTTCCTGTTGGCATAACTTTTTGGAAGATGTATTTTAAAGGATCCATCTTGGAAATGAGATATGTTGTATACAAAGACAAGTAGTGTCTCAAATTCTGGGCAATCCAAGTCAAAGCACAACAAGTTCTTTCCAATAGAGTATAGCGAGTCTAGTATGGCGTGAAATTTTTGCTCAAATAAAAAATTGTGTTTTCCTTATTTTTGATTTCATTATGTTGTCCTAGTACACATCCAAATGCATTGTATGAGATGGACAAATAAAGTAACTATGGACTTCCTTCCTCGGAGGAACTAATACTGGTAGATTGGATAGATAATCTTTAATAGCATCGAATGCTCCTTGAAACTCTTCATTCCATTCTGTTGTGTCACGATCCAATTTCTCGGTCATGATGGAACCTACAACCTCCTGGTAGACGAACTAATTCTCGTAGCCCAGAACGGTCAGTAATGGACTACTCTCTAACAATTTAATGGAAGAACAGGTAATATAAGCCGAAACAAGGGTCATACGAGAAGAAAAGTAACAACAGAAGTATATATATAACATACGGAAGCTAAACTATAACCCAAAACCTGGTATCATAGTATATAAGAGCCGGATCTACATATAAGGAGTACAAAGGGATCCAAAATAATATATACATAATGTCTCTGAGTAGTAAGAGAGTACATAATACAAAAGATAAACTAAAGTCAAGCTCCGGTCGCCAAGAGCTCACCCTGAGTCTGGACGATCCAAAATTCTCCTTGCATAACGAGGGCTCACACTAGGATCTTCACCATAGGCTGACTGGGCAATTAGTACCCAGTAGGTACCATAGGCTGACTTGGCACATATAAGATAAAAGAGCAGTAATAAGAAGAGTAGAAGCAAGTAGTCACACAAGGCAACGAAGAAGTACACGGAAGCTAGCACAGAAGGAGGACAACAAAATATAACATACACGGCCAGCTACTAGAATATATATTACAGGCACAGGTGAAAATAAGAAAAGATTCACCTGGGATACTTGCAATAACAATATATATAAGAAGTTTCAGAAAGACGGGCGGTATACCGGTAACCTTAAGTAAGAAGGGAAGGAGGAAACAGGATGACAATAGCATGCTCGAATACAAGAATAAGAACCAAGTCAAATACAAGTACTACTTTCAATATCCAAATCGTAGTAAGAAATCAACATAAGAAATAATAACTCGACTAAGCAATAACAAGCCTACATATAGTCCCAACGGGCGCCCATACACTCGAGGAATACAAACAAGTGAGGACAAACCCTTTGGCATCCCATACTATCAGAGCGTACACTCAACAATCAACAAACAAGGGTAGAACCTCAAGCAAATGAATATTATGATGCATGATGATATCTGGGTGAAACAGTAACTCTGTATGTACCTCCTCCGGTGCCTAACGGGACCAGGAAGTAGGTTTCATGGAAGGAAACTGCCCGTATACCTCTACTCCACCGTATACTCCTCCTCCAGCACACGCAGCCCAAAGCCCCCGGTTCGGATCGGTAAGGTCCATGGAGGTCCTCGACCACATAGTAAATCTCAATCTCAAAAACCTCATCTGAAGTGAGTCTGGATCCAACCTAATAGCTCAAAATCTCTAATATGCATGCCCAGACTCGGTACAAGTCTAAAATAGTGAAATAAGTCTCAAAAATCCGTCAAGGGTGCCTGAAAATAACTAGGTCTAAAACACTAGTAAAACAGCTCTGGTGCTTAGTTTGACCGAGTCTAATATAATCTCAAGTAAATAAAAAGCCAATCGAGCACTACGACCCTATCAAGTCTAGTAGTAGTAGGAAAACTGTGATAAATTTATCTTTTAACTTTTCTTACCCCTAGAAGATCCACAAAGTCAAGCCCAAACCATTTTAAAGTCACTTTAGCCAAAAATGGGCCCCAAGGGCCATGCAATGTTTAGAAATCCAGAAGTAGTGGGCTCGAAGACAAAATCATAGTACAAATTATGCGAAAAAAATCCCTTTATATGCATGGAAATGATATGCTCAATCACAAATAGCAGCCCAACGACTCACAATCAACCTATCGACCCTACACAGGCTCAATCACTCTACAACACAGATAACCAACCTAAAATTGCAATACAATGTCCGAGACTCATGATGTTTCTATTCGAATACAAGGCCCTACGCCTTATGGCTTGAGGAGATTAATATAGTTGAGCTGGAAGCATCCTGAGATTTCACTGCTAGGACTTCTGTTACCTACTTTTACTCATTTCTTCGGTATACCTCAATACAAGACAAGCGCAGGAAAAGATAAACAATCAAAACCGGGTTATCGCCCTATCTAAGCAGCTTTCCCCTCTCCTCTACGGAAGTAATCTTTAAATCTATTTCAGTTCCTGTGTCTGTCGCTATCGCCCTATTGTCTCTCAATTTCCTATCCTTTCTAGATGAGGGGGAGTCCCTTCGCAGTAGCTTCCAAAACTGAAGATTGACCTCCTCAACATATATGAATGTTTTCTGAATTTCATACGGGACTACTTACTTACCTAAAGTTCACTTTTGACCCAAAAAGTTGACTGAAGAAACTATGGACATTCCCATATAACCCACCATCTATGTTCCAGAGTCAATACAAGGTCACACAGGACCACAAGGGTGATATTATTGCCTATAAAAATACTACACACAACGGAGCAAGAAAATGAGTTGGACATGAAGGAGCGGTCAAGGTTTGTGGTGCCAAGCTAATAAACCCAACCCAAGGATGCCAATTAGTAAAATTTTATCCTATATATGCAAAGTCTAAAGGGTTAAACCGTAACATACCTGTCCTCCGATGACAAGCTGCTGGAACAACGATGTCCAAGCCCGAACTGCTCCAAAAAGCTCCGAACAGAAGTCAAACTATCAAGAACATAAACTCCACGTTAAAATAAGACTAATGATACCCATATCACTATAATAATAGCTGGGTCAAAATTCGGGTTACCGGTGGCCCCTAGGACCTACAACCCAAAGACAAAAATGAAAGAATGTCCAATGAGCACCACACTCCCATGAGTGCATGCTCAGAGTATTGAAGGAATTTAACCAAGGGAAATGGCTCAAACCAGCCAGCCTACTATAAGAACAATATAGGAAACAAGGATGCAAATTCAACAGAATTATGCGGATAAAACTTACCAATAATGATGGAGGAACGATCAAGGCCAAGAAATTTACACCCCATCGCCAAGAATTGAAGCAATTACGATATCAGGTAAGTTTGGAGCTAAAAACAATTGTGGAATCAGATTTTGAAGTGAAGAAGATGAAGTGGAAAGTTTATATATCGCCCAGGGGTCCTTCATCATGATCGTGAAGGGACCCCACACGGTCGCGATGACCATGCTGGCTAGACCATCGTTATCGTGAGGACTAGCCATGCGATCACAAATAATAAAGAGGAGAAGGCTTCATAGCGGTCACGACAAAAAACATCGCGTTTGCATAGTACAAGGGAATAGATACTTCATCGCGGTCGCGGGGAAGGGGATCGTGATCGCGATGAAGGCCTGAGGCCTGCACCGTAAAACCTGCATTTTCTAAAGCTTCAATGGGGCATTCCAGGCACAATCAGAACCCGATACTCAAAAACTAATAATGCTAATAGATTGGAAACAATGTTGTGGACTCAACGGATTCGACAAAACTTGCATACGAGGTCATTTTGGAGAAATGTTGACCCAAGTCAACACTACGAAAAACTAAACAACTAGCCAAAATGAGCCCGGCTCACCCGAGACCCAAACTAACCACCAACCTAGCCCAAACTCAGCATTCCGAAGCTGATGGAATCATCATATTTTGAATCTGATACTCTAATCATCGAAAGCTAACCAAAGTTACACTTTCAACTCCAAAAATCCTGTAAATAGAAGAAGCAACACAAAACCCACACCAGAAGTTCTCAGGCCCCGACTAAAGGTCCAACTAGACCAAACTCAACGTTTTGGAGCTAACGGAACTGTCAGGTTAATTCCTAAGTTAAAGCCCTAAATAGGGAAACAACCATAACAACCATTTGAACGGCCAGGGAGCTGAACTACCGGTCCCAGCAAGCCATAAACAACTTGGGGCCGCTACAAAAAGGCTCTAACAGTACAAATAAGGCACAAAATCGAAAAAGACAGAAAGGGTCATTACATCATCCACTACTAAAAAGGTCTTTCACTCGAAAGTCAAGAAGAAGGAGGTACTTGAAGGCTCAAACAGTTGTGGATACTAGGCCCACATATCTCTCTTGGTCTCCCAAGTAGCCTCCTCAACCGGATGGTGCCTCTATTGAAATTTCACAACCGGAATCTCTCTAGATCTCAACCTCCTGACATATCTGGCCACAATAGAAATTAGCTCCTCAACAAAGGCCAACCTCTCATCCAACTAAACTGTGTCCCACTGTAACACATGAGACTCATATGGAATATACCATCTCAACATCAAAACATGAAATACAAGATGCATAACTAAAAACAACAGAGGCAAAGCTAACTGATAAGCAACACTACCAACCCTCTAAAGAATCTCAAACGGCCCGATGTACCTTGGGCTAAGCTTGACCCGCCTACTAAATCTCATCACGCCCTTCATGGGCGATACACAGAGAAACACCAAGTCATCAACACTAAACTCCAAGGCATGAAGTCTACGATCAGCGTAGCACTTCTGCCTACTCTGAGTAGCTCAAAGTCTATCCTGGATCACTCTGAATTTATCTAGTGACTCTCAAAGAAAATCTGTACTCTGCAACCAAGACTCCAACCCATCAAACCAAACAATTGGAAATCTACAATGCCTACCATACAATTCCTTGAAAGGTGTCATGCCAATACTAGAATGGAAGCTATTATTATACGCAAACTCAGCCAAAGGCACAAACTAATCCCAAGAACCTCCAAAATCAAGAACACATGCCCAAAGCATGTCCTCCAGGACCTGAATAGTCCTCTTGGACTAGCCATCTATCTGAGGGTGGAAAGAAGTACTAAGCTGAAGCTCTGTACCCAAGTCTCACTGAATTGCTCTCCAGAACTGAGATATGAACTGAGTGCCGCAGTCTAAAATGATAGAAGTAAGGACCTCGTGCAACCGAACAACCTCTCCAATGTAAATCTGAGCTAACCTCTCTGCACTGTAAGTAGTCTGAACTGGCAAGAAGTGCGCTGACTTAGTAAGCCGATCAACAATCACCCAAATAGAGTTAAAACCCCTAGAAGTACGAGGCAAACCAACTACAAAATCCATAGTAATCCCATCCCATTTCCACTCAGGAATGGGAAGTTGCTGCATCAAACCACCAGGTCTCATGTGCTCGAACTTCACCTGCTGACAGTTCAAGCACTGAGATACAAACTCCGCTATGTACTCCTTCATACTGCTCCACAAGTAAAGCAGCCTCAAATCTCTGTACATCTTGGCTGTGCCAGGATGGATAGAATATCTAAAATAATGAGCCTCACGAAGAATCAACTGAATCAAATCCCCAACTCTCGAAACACAAAGACAACTATCAAACCTCAGAACCCTATCTGAATCTAGAGTAGCCTATCTAGCCTTACCCCAAACCACCTGATCACGAAGGTCACACAATCTCTGATCCTCAAATGGTCAGCTCTAAATCTGATCAACTAGAGTAGAACAAACCTCAACACTAGCAAAAACTCTACTAGGATCCGATAAGTCGAGCCTAACCAAATGGTTAGCCAATGACTGGATGTCCAAGGCCAACGGTTGCTCAGAAACTGAAAGTGAAGCTAGGCTACCCATACTCACTACCTTCCTGCTCAGGGTATCCGCAACTACATTTGCCTTGCCTGAATGATATAGAATAATGAAATCATAGTCCTTCAGTAGCTCAATCCACTTCCTCTGTCTCGAGTTCAGCTCTCACTGACTAGTGATGTACTAAAGACTATGATGATCAGTGAATATCTCATAGTGAACCCTATATAAGTAGTGCCTCCAGATCTTGAGTGCGAAGATTACTGCCGCCAACTCTAAGTCATTAGTGGGGTAGTTTTGCTCGTGAACCTTTGGCTGCCTCAATGCATATACTATCACATGACCCTGCTGCATCAATACACAACCCAGACCAACCCCAGAAGCATCACAATACACAGAAAAACTCTGACCCTCAACTGGAAAAGTCAACACAGGAGCTGAAGTCAATCAGGCCTTAAGCCTTTGAAAACTATCCTCGCACTGATCCAATCACTAAAATGGGACATCCTTCCTAGTCAGCATAGTCAAAGGTGCTGCTATGGAAGAAAATCCTTTGATGAACCATCTGTAGTACCCTGCTAACCCAACAAAGCTGCAGACCTCAGTAGGAGTAGTAGGTCTAGTACAATCACAAACCACTGAAACCTTACCTGGATCAAATCTAATCCGACCCTTAGACACTATATGTCCTAGGAATACAACCGACATAAGCCAAAACTCGCACTTTAAGAACATAGCATAAAGCCGATGATCTCTTAAAGTCTGAAGTATAATCCTCTAGTGCTGCTCAAGCTATATCTACTCTGCGAGTATATCAAGATGTAATCTATGAAGACTATCACAAATGAGTCCAAATACGGGCTAAGCACCTTGTGCATCAGATCCATGAATGCTTCGAGGGTATTAGTCAACCCAAAAGACATCACTAAGAACTCATAGTGGCCATAATGTGTCCTTAATGCTGTGTTAGGGATGTCCTCCACTTAAAGCTCAACTGGTTGTAGCCTGACCTTAGATCTATCTTCAAAAACATGGCTGAACACTGAAGCTGATCAAACAAATCATCTATACGCAACATCGGATACCCATTCCTCACAGTAACCCTATTCAGCTGCAAATAATCAATACACATTGGCATCAACCCATCCTTCTTCTTAATAAATAGAACAGGAGCACCCCAAGGAGACACACTTGGCCTAATGAATCCCTTAGCTAACAAGTCCTGGAGCTGCTCCTTAAGCTTCTTCAACTCAGCTGGAGCCATACAGTAAGGAGAAATGGAAATGGGCCTGGTGCCCGTCTCTAACTCAATAGGGAAATCAATATCTCTCTCAGGTGGAAGGCCTGGCAGGTTGGTAGGGAACACATCTAGAAAGTCTCTAACCACATGAACGGACCCAGGGGAAGAAAGGTCGGTACTAGCATCTCAGACATATGCTAGATAAGCCAAACATTCTCGAGATATTAACTTCTTATCTCAAAGACAAGAGATGATCCCAGATGGTGCGCGGCTAACAGAACCCTGCCACACAATCGGGGATACTCTGGGCACAACTATGGTAATGGTCTTGGCATAGCAATTCAACACCGCACGGTGAGAGGATAACCAGTCCATACCTAGAATCACATCAAAATCTACCATATCAAGTATCAACATATCACCCCAAGTCTCCAAATCACCCACAAAAGTCATGCAAGCCCTCACAAATTGATCCACTGCTAAAGAATATCCTACAAGGGTTGAAATAGATACAGGCACAGATAACGGCTCACTAGCCAACCCTAAACAAGTCATAAAGTAGACAGATACATACGAACAAGTGGATCCAGGATAAAATAATGCAAAAGTTGGGAGACAACAAACAAAAATTGTACCTGTGATCATAGTATCCAAGGCCTCTGCCTTTGGTCTCCCAGGGACCACATAGAATTAATGATGACCACCACCTGACCGATCGCCATTCCTACCACCCGTCCTACCCCGTGGGCCACCATCTCTACCCTGACTACTATCTCCTTGAGCCGGTGGATGAACTGAAAAGATAGGCTCAGCGGCAGGCTTAACTATACCCCGCTGAGGGAAATCTTTGGAATAGTGACCTACCACACCACAATCATAACAAGGTCATAATAGCCGAGATTGGCGAGATGAACTAGCAGAACTTGTATGGGCATCTAGGCCTAATGCCCTAGAAGCTGCACCTCTCGATGACTGACCACAATAGCCCTGCTGGCTACCCAAACCCTACTCAAACTAAGACCCACCAGAAGACTGAAGTGAAGCCTGAAATGGCCAACTAGACTGACCTTGGTACTGCTGCGATTGATAACCTCATCCCCACTAGCCTGAACCTCTACCACCTTGACGAGAACCATAATAGCCACCCTGGTATCGAGGCTTCTTATCTCTAGCCCCAGAGTCATAATGATGCAAGTCCTCTATTCTGCAGGCATAGTCGGCAATAGCTTGAAATAATCAGCCACTACCAAATAATATCTCAGCTGGCTCTCTAAACTCTTACCGCAACTCCCAAACAAACCTACAAACTCTGTCAGGCTCGATAAGCATAATGATGGCCCCAAATAGGACAAGCCGATGGAAATAGGTCTCATACTTTAACACGGCCATAGAAACCTGTATAAGCCTAGTGAACTGCTCCCTACGACGCTCCCTGTCGCTCTGTTGTAAGAACTTATCCATGAAGGCATCATAAAACTCGGACCAAGTCAATGGAGGTGATGATGATAGTCTGCAAGCAACCTGGGCCCTCCACCATAACTTAGCTGGACCCTTCAGCTAATATGTAGTGTAACCAACACCGTGAGTCTCCAGAAAACCCAGGTTGTGCAATATCTCCTCACAGGTAGTAAAGAAATCATGTGGATCCTAACCAGAAGTACCTGCGAACCTCGAAAGTGCTAATCTAAAAAATCTACCCAATGCCTTTTCCTCTTTTTATGTCATAAATAGGCGAGGAGCAATAGGCTGTTCAACTAATGGGACCGGTATAACCTCAGCACGGGGAGATGCAGTAGCAGGTTATGCTCCTGAACTCGGTGCACCTAGGGCTGCCCCTTAAGCGGATGTCTGTGCTACCTCAGAAGGCCGCTCCTCAATCATACCCAAAAGTTGTAATAGTAAACCCCGAATATCTGAAGATTGAGTTGAGGCTGAAGCTGGCACTGGAGCTGGTGGTACCTGGGGTGCCCCCTGGTCCATATGTTGTTCGGGAACAAACTCTGGCTCATAATCATACTCGGGCTCTATCTCAACTCTAGCAGCTCTAGCAGGTGTCGCTTCTCGAGGACATCCTCGGCCCCTTTCTCAATGACCTCCCTGACCCTTAGCTATTGTCGAGGGTGTCGTAGTTGGAGGCTCATCACTTCTTATGCCAACGACCTTGTATAGATTATCTACGGAAGAATGAACTAGAACAAGTGAGATTTCAAGAAACTTCCAAGGACTATGCATGATACAGAAGCAATAAAAGAGTCATATTTCCTAAAATGGCACTATAGCCTCTCGAAGATTGAGTACGGACATCTTTGCCCTGATACGCAGGACTCTACTAGATATTGACTCTTATACTGATGATACCAGTGAACTTAGGCTCTGATACCAAGCTGTCACAACCCAATTTCTCAGTCATGATGGCACTTACAACCCCCTTGTAGGTGAACCAATCCCCATAACTCAGAACGGTCAGTAATGGGCTACTATCTAACAATTTAATAAAAGAACATGTAATTTAAGCAGAAGCAAGGGTCATACGAGAAAAAAAGTAACAACAAGAGTATATATATAACATACGGAAGCTAAATAAAAATTGAAAACCTGGTATCATAGTATATAAGCCGAATCTACATAAAAGGAGAACAAAGGGATCCAAAATAATATATACATAATATCTCTGAGTAGTAAGAGAGTATAGAATACAAAAGATAAACTAAAGTCAAGGTTCGGCTGCCAGGAGCTCACCCTCATCCTTATCGATCCAAAAGTCTCTTAGCATGAGTGTCCACGAGCTAACAATGAGGGCCCACACTAGGATCTACACCAAAAGATGCAGAGTGTAGTATGGGCACTAAATGCAAAGCAAATGGTACCCAGTAGGTACCATAGGCCAACTGGGCATATATAAGATAAAAGAGCTGTAATAAGTTGAGTAGAAGCAAGCAGTCACAGAAGGCAATGAAGAAGTACACGGAAGCAAGCACATAAGGAAGACAACAGAAAATAACATACATAGCCAGCTACTAGAATATATATTACAGGCACAGGTGAAAGTAAGAAAAGACGCACCTGGAATCCCCGCAATAACAATATATATAAGAAGTTTTAGAAAGACAGGCGGTATACCATAACTGATAAGTCAGAAATTTACCAACTTATTGAGCCTTTATCCATGAATTACTACTATGTTTTGAATAGATTTAGAGGTTCTTATGGACTTTATTGATGTCTATGCAGGTACTTATGATCAATGATGGAAAATAAAGAAATGGACCCTAAAAGAGCTTAAAAGTAGTAAAGTGTGAAGTGATCGGAAAAGATGGAGATTCTGCCCTGAGATGCGGTGCCCATGCGTCATGCATAAGCTGTGGTGCGGAATGCACCTACATTGCATAGAGCCACAAAAGTCACTGAAGAATCTGCTAAGTGGTGCGATCGTTGTGCGATGCGCACAACTCATGTTTCAAACTGCACTTCCTTCATATGAAGCCTCCAATATTAGCTGAAGTCACTGGTACAACTGAAGAATGTCATGCCCCGAGGCTAACCCCTAGACATAATACGGAACACAAGACTATAAGTGCCCCAAGTTTACCCTTGGTCATAGCATAATATAGGCATACACTAGGAAATATAGCGGAAGCATAAATAGAATGCTAGGCAACCCAATCCATAAATGATGAAGTCAAAAAGAAACGTAGTCCAAAAGGGAGAATCGAATACTGTCTATGTCTAAAAAGCCTCTACATGACATAAGGAGTTACTAGGATAAGACCCTAGCTAACTCAAAGTATGAAAGTAAATATCCATACAGAATACTAAGATCATAACTAGCCCTCGAATAATGAGGACTGACCAACACTTACTGGAATGGCCTGCGATATCTAGCCACGTGCCTGAGGAGGGAACCTGAGTCTGCATCATCAAAAGGATGCAGCGCAAATATGCATCAGTAATATGGGATGTACCAAGTATATGAGATATGCATGTGATATGATGAAATATACTTGGAAGCATGCTTAAAATTGAGATCATGCATAATTTGTGATAAAACATGCTTAAAATATCCTTGAAGCTGAAATCATATGATAATAATAAAATCTGTAATGTAATAACTTCAATGCAATATCATAAGCTGAAAACATAATCAAATCATAAGTCATAAGTAGTAAGTCTGAAATCTAAAAGCAAAGAGTCAATACAATCTTTTCATGAAAACTAGCTTCTGTGGGAGGTTCTCTTAACCGACATAGACCATGTGAGCTACATGAAATCCGATGTATCCACCCCATCAAGAGGACATAATATACCTTTCCAGGGTATAAAGGCATGACTTTGGCATGATCACTAAATCTGATGCCCAACTGAGGGGACTTAGAACCTACGGGGGCACATAGTTCTGGGACTGAGGGTACTCTCACCCTATCTAATTCGGTGCTAAATACTACTCCCAAAATATATACATATAGCTCATAATACTTGTGACATATCTGATGTCAAAACTGTTCATAACTTAGGTAGACATATTTGGATGCCAAACCTTTCATAAAATATAGGGACATATCTAATGTCCAAAACTGTTGGAAAAGCATAAGGACATATCTGATGTCATGCAATTCACAAGTCATGAGTCTTAAAGCTTTGCAAAACCATAATTCAAAATATACTTTCCTTCTAATATCATAGCTTAAAGAATTAGGCATACAATTTCATAAAAATAGAGGTCATGTTATCTAAACATATCAATTTTTCTTGAAGACATGCAATTCAAAGGAATCATGCTAAAATTCATCATCAACTTATGGGATTTTGAAATCAACTAAGGAACTTCAATTAAATCATAGATACGTAATGAGAAACCATGAACTTATGCTTTAAAACTGAACCCATAAGTTTTTCCCAATTTGGGTAAGAAACCAAGTTTCATAAATTGAATAAGGATTAGCCTTAAAATCATGAATAGGAAACCACTTATAAAAACCCATGCAAATTATGCAATTTAGAGTTAAAATCCATAGAAGAATCATGAGGAAACAACTTGTAAAGAAACCCATGAGAATTGGGTAAGAACCCTAATTTGGAAATTTATAAAATCAATTTAGGAAGTTAGGGTTTTGGGCACAAGGGTGAATGGAACCCATGTTGAACTGCACCTCCATCGCACAAAGCCTCCAATATTATCTGAAGTCACTGGTACAATTATAGACGGTGTGCGATGAACACATCATGACATGTGAACCACACGTCGCATTGCACGCCACCCGAAGGGCAATTTTGTTCAGAAAATTAGTGATGTTTTGGGAAAGTATAAAAGGCCAATTTAGGCACAATTGTAAAAAGGATCCTTCAGCTCTGAATATTTGCAAGTAATTTTACCTTTTAGAACAAGTTTTCCTCTCCAAGAAGAAGATGGTTTCAATCCATTCTCTCTTCCCAATCTTGGTTAACCATTTGTGTATAAAAACTGAGCTTAGAACTTGAAATTACACTTGAATGAAGAGAAATTTGACTTACCCAATTGGTATATCTCTTTCCTTTAGCTTGAGTAGCTAATTTTATTTGTCTAGGAATGTGTTGATAATGGGTGCTTGACAAATGAGCTTGGGTGTTGTTAATTCTTGCTTATAATTGCTTATTTGACATGGGTCTAGTAGTTTCACCAAGTTTTAATCCTAAAATTCGTGGTTCTAAACATTGATTTTCCTTACTTGTCTATGTTGTTGCTTGAAAGAGAATTTGATAATTTCGGATGTGAAATTACTAGTGGGAGCTTGGGCCTCCATTTAGATTGAGGCTAGAAATAGCTCATATCAATGGAATCACCCATTTAACGGTCTAAGCTCGAAATAATATAACCTCCCAAAGCTTTAGCTTTGTTGTTTATTGTTAAATCAATAGTGCTCTAATCGAGATTGTCGGATATATGGTTGTTGATCGAGGGATAAATAATCCATACCCATGACCAAGGCTACCTATGTCAATGAACGAGAATAAGCATGAATAAGCAATTACCCTATCCCACATTTGAGCCCTATTGGGTACACATCCCTAGTCGTCTACTCTCATTTGTACACTCGTTTTACATTACCGTCTTGCTTGAATTTGTTTTTTGTGACCAATTCCCCCCAATCCTTTATTTTCTTGAATTTAGACACTTACTCTCTTAGTGAAGTCGTTTCTATACAATCATCATTGTGCTAACTACAAGTCTCTGTGGGTACGACCCTGACATCCATTGGGTACTTATAAATGTGTTTTGCTTGACGATCGCCGATACCTCCTCATGGGAGAGTACGTTTGAGCGTTTATCAGTAACCTCAAGTAAGAAGGGAAGGAGGAAACAGGATGACAATATCATGCTCTAATACAAGAATAAGAACCAAGTCAAGATACAAGTACTACTTTCAATATCCAAATCGTAGTAAGAAATCAACATAAGAAATAATAACTCGACTAAGCAATAACAAGCCTACCTACAGTCCCAACGGGTGCCCATACACCAGAGGAACACAAAAAAGTGAAGACAAATCCTCTGGCATCCCATACTACCAGAGCATACACTCAGCAACCAGCAAACAAGGGTGGAACATCACACAAATGAATGGTATGATGCATGATGATATCTGGGTGGAACAGTAACTCTGTATGTACCTCTTCCGTCACCTAAATGGCCCAGCAGGTAGGTTTCATGGAAGGACACTACCCGTATACCTCTACTCCATCGTATACCCCTCCCCCGACATACGTATCCCAAAGTCCCTAGTCCGAATAAGCAAGGTCGATGAAGGTCCTCGACCACATACTAAATCTCAATCTCGAAAACCTCATCCGGAGTGGGTCTAAATCCAAGCTAATAGCTTAAAATCTCTAATATGCATGCCTAGATTCAATCTAGGTCTAAAATAGTGAAATAAGTCTAAAAAACCCATCAAGGGTGCTCGGAAATAACCGAGTCTAAAACAGTAGTAAAACAGCTCTGGTACTTGGTTCGATCGAGTCTAATATCATCTCAAGTAAATAAAAAGCTAATCTAGCACTACCTCCCTATCGAGTCTAGTAGTAGTAGGAAAACTGTGATAAATTTATATTTTAAATTTTCTTACCCCTAAAAGATCCACAAAGTCAAGCCCAAACCATTTTAAAGTCACTTTAGCCGAAAAATATCCCCCCAGGGCCATGCAATGTTTAGAAATCCAGAAGTAGTTGGCCCAAAGCCAAAATCATAGTACAATATGCAAAAAAAATCCCTTTACATGCATGGAAATTATATGCTCAATCACAAATAACAGCCCAACGGCTCACAATCAACCTATCGGCCCTGCACAGGCTCCAATCACTCTACAACACAGATAATAACCTAAAATTGCGATAAAAATGTCCGGGACTCACCGACATTCCCATATAACCCACCATCTATCTTTCAGAGTCAATACAAGGTCACATAGGACCACAAGGGTAATATTATCGCCTATAAGAAATACTACATACAACGGAGGAAGAAAATGAGCTGGACATGAAGGAGCGGTCAAGGTCTTTGGTGCCAAGATAATAAACCCAACCCAATGATGCCAATTATTATAATTTTATCCTATATATGTGAAGTCTAAATAGTTAAATCGTAACCTACCTGTCGTCCAACAATAAGCTGCTGGAATAACGATATCCAAGCCTGAACCTCTCTGAGAAGCTCCAAATGGATGTCAAACTATCAAGAACATAAACTCCCTGTTAAAACGAGACTAATGATACCCATATCGCTATAATAATAGCTGGGTTAAAATTTGGGTTACCAGCAGGCCCGTGGGCCTCGCAACACAAAGCCAGAAATGAAAGAATGTACTATGAGCACCATACTCCTGTGAGTGCATGCTCAGAGTATTGAAGGAATTTAACCAAGGGAAATGGCTCAAACCAGACATCCAATTATAAGAAAAATATAGGAAACAAGGATGCAAATTCAACAGAATTAAGCGGATAAAACTTACCAATAATGATGGAGGAATGATCAAGGCCAAGGAATTTACCCCCTAATGCCAAGAATTGAAGAAATTATGAGCTCAACTGAGTTTGGAGCTAAAAACAATGGTGGAATCGGATTTCAAAGTGAAGAAGACGAAGTGGAAAGTTTATATACTGCCCAGGGATCCTTCATCGCAATCGCGAAGGGACCCCATACTGTCGCGATGACCATGCTGGCTAGACCATCACGATCACAAGAACTAGCCCCACAGTCACAATGAACAAAGGGGAGAAGGCTTCATTGCGATCATGACAAAGAATGTCGCATTTGCGTAGTACAAGGGATCAAATGCCTCATCGCGGTCGCGTGGAAGGGGCTCGCGATCGCGATTAAGGCCTCAGGCCTGCACCTGCAACAAAATAAGCTTCAATTTGTAAAGCTTTGATGGGGCATCCTGGGAACAATTAGAACTCGATACTCAAAAACCAATAATACTAATAGAGTGGAAATGACGTTACAGACTCAATAGATTCGACGAAACTTTCATACGAAGTCGTTCAGAGAAATGCTGACCCAAGTCAACACTAACAAAAACCAACCAACTAGCCAAAATGAGCCTGACTCACCCGGGCCCTGAACCAACCACCAACCTAGCCAAAACTCAGTATTCTGGAGATGATGGAATCATTGGATTTCAAATCTGATTCTCCGATCATTGAAAGCTGACCAAAGTTACACTTTCAACTCCAAAAGGACTGAAAACAGAAAAAGTAACACAAAACCCACACCGAAAGTTCTCAGGCCTTGACTAAAGGTCCAACTAGACCAAACTCAACGTTCTGGAGCTAACAAAACTATTGGAATTTGATTCCGAGAACGTTAGCTAAGAATATTGACTAAAGTCAACGAATTCCTAAGTTAAAGCTCTAAAATAGGGAAACAAACATAATGACCAAATGAATAGCCAAGGCACCAAACTACCGGTCCCAGCAAGCCATAAATGATTTGGGACTGCTACAGAAAGGCTGTAATAGTACAAATATGGCACAAATATGAAAATAACCAAAAGGGTCAATACATGTTGGTGTATATTTCTTCAACAACTTATAAATAGGCTCACATATTACTATTGACTGAGCTATAAACTGGATGATATAATTCAATCTTCCAAAGAAACTCATCACTTCTTTCTTGGTCTTTGGAGGAGGTAACTCTTGAATTTACTTGACTTTAGAAGGGTAAAGCTAAATGTCTCTTCTAGTATCTATGAAACCCAATAACTTGTCCGCTAATACGCAAAAAGCAAACTTGGTAGGGTTCAACTTCAGATTGTACTTGCGTAGTTGGTCAAAGAACTTTTTCAAATAAGCCAGATGATCCAAACTTTCATGGGATCCAGATATACTTCAATATCTTTGTGGATCATATCATGGAATATAGTGGTAATGTATCTCATGTAAGTGGCGCCAACATTATTGAGACAAAACGACATCACCCGATAATGATAGACACCCCAAGGTATGATGAAAGCTATTTTTTCTGCATCTTCTTCATCCATCAGAATCTGAAGTCTTCGCCTGTGGCATTCACCATTTCAACAGTATAGAAGTCAGTTCCCTTCAGAATATCTTAATCATTGGGATACAACTATTTGGATGGCTTAGGTGACTTCCTTCTCCATGAATGACCACCTCATGGTATTCCCATGTAAACTTTCTCAATTAGTGATGGTTTGATGAAACAGCTCCGACCATGTGGATCCACGACCTTCCTAAAGGCAAGTTGTAACTAGTAATGATGTCCATAACATAAAATTTAGCCTAAAATTCTGTGGGTACCAATTGGATGCACAAATTGACTTCCCCGATGTGGTCTCTTTTTCCTCCATCAAATTCCCTCATATTAACCCGAAATTAGCAAATTTTTCCCAAGTCATAACCTATTTGAGTAAGAGTGGATAAGGGATAAATCTTAAGGCCCGACCCATCATCTATCAGCACATTATTTATGATCGTATAAACACACTTGACCATGACATGTAAAGCTTTATTGTGCATAACCCCTTCAAATGACAAATGATTATGAAAAAAGCATATTTGATGACTCCCCATGACTTTTCTTATCATAGCAGCCTGGTTTTCGCCACTTGTTCCTATAGGCACATATGATTTGTCGAGAACCTTCTATAAGACTTGCCTGTGGTATTAGAAACTCATTAACAATTCCTATTAAGGAATTTGGGCTGGTGTCTTCTCTAGATGATTCACAATGAAATACTCTTTCCATTGCATTCTTCTCTAAAATTCTTCAACTTCTCCTTCGATAATCGGCCTTTTTTGATGATCTTTTTTGTATGAGTCACTGGACAATTCTTCTGGAGTGTAGCATCTTCCTAAAGAAGTTATACCATATACAATGGTAGCCTCCACAATAAACTTTCCCTCGGTAGGACCAAAGAAAAATCTTTGTGAGACACTATCACTGCCATAAACTTTGGCCTTTTGCTTATAATCAAAGAGGCCACAACCTTCTCTAGTGCATCCCGACTTGCTTGAGTTATTGCTTTACTTGAAAGATAGTCCTCATCAATCTTAATCATATTAATGGCCACTCTGTCATAGTTTTGTAGAGGGTTATTGCTATCATTTGGTGTAGCTTTGAGGAGGGTGATGACTTTTTTGTCAATCAAATCTTGAATTTTATATTTTATATTGATTCTGTCTTTTGTGGCATAACTAGCATTCCTAGAATGGTATGCACAATGTTGATCGACTTTAAGGAGTTGAGTGTTGGTATTGATGGACTTAGGCACAATGGGTTAGAGTAATCTATCTGCTTTTAGTCTTTCAAAGATTGGGATTCGGCTTTTAACTAACGACATAAGGGTTCGAGGGGGTTTCTTTTTGAAGTTTAGATTTAGGAGATGAAGTTATTTTTTTGAGTTATTAGGGGTAGTTAGTCGTATTTTTTCCAATTAAGATGACTGGGGGATGGTGTTTCAATTTTTTTTTGTTAGTTCTGGTAATTCCATGGAGGTATTTTGTAATTCTAGGGTGGGTTGTGATAGTTTGAGGGTGGAGTTTGGTAATTTGGGGAAGGAGTTTGGTAACTGGGTTGAGCAGAGAAGACACGAAAGAGAATTTGTGAATCTGAGAGGTATGTTTCAGATGATGGAGGCTTTCTAGAAATGAACCAAGATGGTTTTTTCGATCTTGAGCTTGGTCTAAAAGAGATAGATGACTTCTTTCTTCTTTTGAAACAACCCTGAAGAACATGTCTACCAAGCCACCCTTGCAGTCTTTACAATTTTGAGACCGTCCTCTATTGTCTCATCGATTTGAACCAACTCGATAAACTTTTCCCTGACTATAATTATTATCCTATCAGAGTACTCTGGCTCTTGGGCACAAAAAAATACATCAACAATTTCTTTTTCGACCATGGAAGGTCAGACAGAGTTAGAGGTGGGAAATGGAGTGAATGGCTTGTATTGCCTAAGAAAGGAGTGTTCGAAACAATGTCAAGCTTGGACAAATCCTTAGTCCTCTATATTTCTTTTTGAAGATTGGCTACCTATTGCGCTAGCTGCACAATCATTTTTATTTGTTTAGGTATAAAATTATCTCTTACAGTTATCTCGGCAACAAAGTATTATCCTTATCACAAACAATCATTTTTCCTTTCCCTTCTATAAGCATTGGTCATGGGAAGAATATTTATTTGCTTTCAATCTGGTGTAGTATGGATATTCAACCAGCTCTTTCAACATAATTTAGTTTCTTTATTTTATTACCTGATTAAGAAAAAATCACTCAATAGGCAGTCATGTTAGATTTTATCAGTTCTAAACAATGCAAGATACTTTGATAGAAAGGAAACATATAAGTGTTTTGTCATGCCCCGAGGCTATCCTCTAGACGCAACATAGTTTCCAGAATCACAAGTGACCCCAAGATAACCCATGGTCTGGCATATACTATGCAAGTATAAATATAATCATATCTATGCGGAAGCTAAACTGGTTTAATAAAATAAGTTTGGAAAAATAATCCTAACATCTCTGAATATATATAATGTAATAAGTCTGAGATAAACACTGAATGCAAAAGATAAATCTAACACTATATCTAAAAACTTGTATCTGAAGTGAGTTACTTGGACAAAACCCCAGCTAACTCTAAAAGTCTAAAAACTGTAAATAAATACTGAATAAAGAGAGAATAAATCTCATCCTCGAACTAGGAGGACTCACCACTGAGCTGCTGAAAAAGGGATTGGAGAATCGCACTAACCGCGGTCTGGATGCTGAGTGCCTAAACCTACATCATAATAGGATGTAGCACAAAATTATGCATTAGTACTTGGAATGTACTGAGCATGCAGGATATATGCAAATCTATAAACATAAACATTGTAAATGGAGGATAAGCTGAAACATTAAACTGAAAGATAAACTAATGCAATAACCAGGTATTAAACATGTAATTGTATAATACTGAACTAAACTGAATAATTGAATACTGAATACAAGGTCAATGCAATACTGAATCTAAACTGTGGGAGCTACTGTTAATTGATATACCCCAAGCTGAGCTAACTGTAGGGCCAACCAATAACCATGGCTGGGAGGGTGTTCATAGCGTGCTAATGGTATAAATATATACTGATATGGATCCACTAATCTAATGTCCAACAAGGGACTAGGGTGTCAAGCTTGAACTGACGGTGACCCCTTTAGAACCTACGGTGGCACCGTAGTTCTGGGACTTAGGGACTGCTAGTTAAGATCTCAACTTAAACTGACGGGTGAGCCTCCATCCCTTCGTCCTCTTGGTGCTAAGTCTACTCCCAACTGATTATGAAATGAACTAATAACTGGATATCTCAAAATACTGATTGTTATGAGAATGTAATATAATACTGAAACTGAAAGCATTCAAATCATGAAGTTCTGAAATAAGGATGCAATTCATGAATCATAGTTCAAGGTAATGAATTTAACAACTTTCTTAGCGTTTTGCAAATTCTGAAGGTATAACAATGCTAAACTTTCAAGAGAACATATACTAGAATTTATGCAACACTAAGGAAAAGGATATACAATCTGTTCATGAGTTTTTGAAACCCTAGGTCTGAAGATTTAACTGAAAACTCAAGATACTTAGTTTCTTAGGGACTCAATGGGTGAAAGGATACCCATCGATGAAATCCCACATACTTGGAAGTAGAATCTATGGACGAGTTCTTGGATTGGAGCCTGAACTTTGAAGAACCCTCTACTTGTTTTTGAGAAGAAATAAGCATTTCTTTTCTCTGTTATTTGCTAAGAGTCGATTGGTTTTGGGAGAATGGGGGAAATTAAGGCTAAATTTGGTTAAAACCCCTTTATTTACACCCAAAATGACTAAGTGTAGAAGTTAAAAAGGTTAGGGAAAAGAATGAAATGCCCCTGGAATTAAATTAGAAAACTGTTGGAAAAATTTGCGACCTAAGTTCCACGGGTAGTAACCATGGTCCCTGGATGCTTCCACAGCCCATGGAAATCTGTCATGGTTCTTGGGCCTTATGTAAGGCTTCCGGTTTGATAACCATGGATGAGGTTCATGGCTTGTGGAACCTGTCCATGGGTCCTGGGGAAATTGATAAACCTCAGGTTTGATTTTAACAAGGAGAGATCACAGACCATGGTCTGATCCACGACCTGTGGAAGCTTGTCATGGTTTTAGACCCAGAGGAGGGGTTTGGAGATCTAATTGCATGGAGGCCTTCCACGACCCATGGACTCTTCCACGGTCCATGGAAACCGTCTGTGGTTTCAGTTCTAACTTGGACAGTTTCAATTCTGATTTTTCTGAGCTAGTTCTAGGATTAAGATCTTTTGTGGTGTTAATACATCTCCCCCTTGGGATCATTCATCCTCTAATGAAAACTAAACGAGCTGCATCCCCTGCCAATTGAGTTTTAAAAGCTGATTTCTAACTGAATTTAGTTCTAAGGATATGAAAGCACGCTAAAATGCAAGAATAGCTGAGTGAACATTATACAGAGACTGAAATACACATGAGTAAACTGAGAAGTTGGAGAAGAACGATTACCTCAAGTTGAGGTTGAGTCACAAGAAAATAGATGAGGGTACTTGGTCATCATAGCTTCTTCTGATTCCCAAGTAGCTCCCTCAACTGACTGATTCTTCCACAGAACTTTCACTGAAGCGAGGTACTTATTTCTCTACCTACAAACCTGACGGTCAAGAATTTCAACTAGAACTTCTCCTTAGGTGAGTCTATCCTTTATACCTACACTCTCTAATGGAACAATCGATGTCGGATCACCAACTCACTTCTTCAACAAGGAAATATGGAAAATTGGATGAACCGCGACTAGCTCGGCTGGTAACTTAAACTCATTGACCACATTGCAAATCCTTCACAGAACTTTGTAAGGACCTACATATCGGGGAATAAGCATCCCTTTCTTGCCAAATCTTATCATACCCTTCATGGGTGACACTTTTAGGAAAACCCAATCATTAATCTCAAAATCTAAGTCCCTTCTTCTCACAGCTGCATAAGACTTCTGATGACTCTGAGCAGTCCTCAACATTTCCCTAATAAGCTAAACTTTCTCCATAGCCTCATAAACCAAAACTGGCCCAATCAATGCTGCTTCACCTACCTCAAACCAGCCAATATGTGATCTACACCTTTGCCCATAAAGTGCCTCATACGGGGCCATCCGAATACTTCAATGGAAGATATTATTATAGGAAAACCCAATGAGAGGTAAGTGATCATCCAAACTACCTTTGAAATCGATCACAAAAGCCCTCAATATATCCTCTAAGGTCTTAATGGTATGCTTTGCCTAACTATCCATTTGTTGATGAAACAATGTACTGAGATTTATCTGAGTACCAAGACCTTTCTGAAATGATCCCCACAAAAAAAATGTAAAATGGGTACCCCTATCTGAGATAATAGTCAAGGAAATACCATGCAACCTAACTATCTCGCTGATGTAGAGTCTGGCATAATCCTCTGCTGAATCTATAATGTTGACAGCTAAAAAGTGAGCGAACTTAGTCACCCTATCTACTATCACCCAAATAGAGTCATGCTATCGGTGAGTACGAGGTAAGCCCATAATAAAATCCATATTGACCACTTCCCACTTCCAAGTTGGAATAATAATATTCTAAGTCACACCTCCTGGCCTCTGATGTTCTACCTTCACTTGCTGACAGTTGGGACACTTAGCCATAAAATATGTAATGTCCCTCTTCATACCATTCCACCAATAGACTTCCCGTAGATCATGGTACATCTTGGTGGCACTGGGATGAATAGCATATCTGGAACTATGGGCCTCTGTCAGGATTCGCTGCCTCAAGTCATCCACATTAGTAACACATAAACAACCTTGGTAGCGAAGCACACCATCTCCCCCTTGGGAGAAAACCTCTACCCTCTGCTTATAAACCATACCCTTGAACTGAAGTATGATGGGATCACTGTCTTGCTTCTCCTTTACTTCTACCACACTAAGGAAGATTCTGACCCGTTCTGAATGGTCACATTGCTATCTACTGGTCCGTAAGGCAAATTACTAGGTGAGCAAGCCAATGAACATCTTTATCTAATTCCTTCATCGCTTCCTCTACATGTGATACACTTCCCATAGAGAGTCTTCTAAGTGCATCAACTACTACATTAGCTTTACCCGGACGGTAGAGCACATTCATATCATAATCCTTGAGCAATTCAAACCACCTTCTCTAATGAAGATTCAACTCTTTTTGAGTGAACACTTACTGAAGGCTCTTATGGTCTGTAGGCACGTCCACATGGACACCATACAAGTAGTGTCTCTAAATCTTTAAGGCAAAAGCAACTACTGCAAGCTCAAGGTCATAAGTCGGTTAGTTCTTCTTATGAGTCTTAAGCTATCTGGAGGCATAAGTGATGAACTTACCATGATACATCAAGACACAACCCAAGCTGACTCTGGATGCATCACAATACACAATAAATCCATCCAGACCCCCTGGTAGAGTTAAAACTGGGGTTGTAGTCAACCTGATCTTCAACTCTAGAAAGTTTTTCTCACACTCATCTGACCATTGGAACTTAACCTTTTCTGATTCAATCTAGTCAATGGGGCAGTTATGGATGAAAATCCTTTAACAAATCTCCTGTAGTAACCAACCAAATACAAAAAGCTTCTGATGTTTTTCAGAGAAGCGGGTCTAGGACAGTTCTTTACTACCTCTATCTTCTATGAATCAACCTAGATGCCTTCACTAGACACCACATGACCAAGGAAAGTAACTGACTTCAACCAGAATTCACACTTACTAAACTTGGCAAATAACTGGCGATCCTTGAGAGTCTGTAATACAAATCTCAAATGATTTGTGTTCTCTTTTTCACTCCAAGAATATACAAGTATATCATTAATAAAGACGATGATGAACATGTCCTAGTACTTCTTGAACACCCTGTTCATCAAATCCTTAAAAGTTGCAGGAGCATTCGTTAGTCAAAAAGACATAACTACAGATTCGTAGTGACCATACCAAGTTCTGAAGGCTGTCTTTGGAATGTCATAATCTCTTACTCTGAGCTAATGATAGCCCGATCTGAGGTCTATCTTAAAAAAGCAACTGGCACCCTGAAGCTGGTTGAACAAGTCATCAATCTTGGGAATGAGATACTTATTCTTAATTGTGACTTTGTTCAACTGATGGTAGTCGATACACAACCTGAGAGAACTATATTTCTTATGCACAAAAAGAACTGGGGCACCCCATGAAGAGATGCTGGGTCTGATGAAGCCCTTATATAAAAGATCTTTCAATTGTTCCTTCAACTCCTTAAGATCAACTGGAGCCATTCATTAAGGTGGAATTGAGATAGGCTGGGTATCTGAAAGGAGATCTATTCCAAAGTAAATTTCATTTTTAGTAGGAACTCCAGGAAGATCTTCTAGAAATATATCTAGAAATTCACTAACCACAGGGACTGACCAAAGAGTTGGGGTCTCGGAATCTGAATCCTTAACCCGAATAAGATGATAGATATACCCTTTGGAAATCATTTTTCTAGCCTTAAGGTAAGAGATAAACCGACCTACAGGCACTGAGGTACTACCCTTCCATTCTAAGACTGGCACATTAGGGAATTGGAACCAAACTATCTTGGTTCTACAATCGACTGATGCATAACATGAATGTAACCAATCAATGCCTAGAATAATATAAAAGTTTGTCATTTCTAACTCTACAAGATTGGTTGAGGTGACTTTCTTAGGAAGTGTGACTGGATAATTTTTGTATACCCTTCTGGCAATGACTGAATCATTAACTGGAGTAGATACTGAGAAGGGTTCTGGGAGGATATCTGGAATGACATCGAACTCTACTACTATATATGGAGTCATAAAAAGAAGTGTAGCTCTGGGGTTTAATAATTCATAAACATCAAGATGAAAGACACGTAATGTACCTATGACTATGTTGGGGGAATCCTCCTGGTCCTGACGAGTCTGAAGAGCGTATAACCTATTTTGGCACTGACTACCACTTGCGCTGGATGAGGCACCCTGCTGAGTCGGGCGACCTGCTAGAGCTACTATAGAGTTAGCCTGATTCTGCTGGCGAGTATCCTTGCCCTTCTATGAAGCCATTGGGAACTCTTTCATTCTGTGGCCTGGATTACCATATCTAAAATAGTTCCCACTTCCTCCCATACTCACCTTGGTAGTTTCTACCACACTTCTTATAAACTGGATGAGTGCACCCACTAGTGATACTCCCTTGGGATTTAGAGCCTGGTTCCCTATTTTGCCGATCTTGTCTGAACTTGGGCACTGGGGCACTAGTAGATGATAGGGTTAGAGCTGAAGATTTCTGGTAGAACTGAGAGTGATTACCACTATCTGACCTCTGCTGAGAATAACTTAAGTCACCAGTTCTAGCCCTCTTGCTAACTCTTCCTCTCTCTTTGATCTTTTCCTCCTCAATCTGCTGGGCATGAGTCATCAATCGGGAGATATCCATCTTCTTTACTAGTATCGCAATCCTGCACTCTTTGACCACATCATTAGAAACACCTGACACGAACTTACTCATATGGGCTATGGGTTTATCTACCATTGTCGGAGCATACTTTGACAGCTGAGTAAACTTGAGGGAATACTTCTTCACACCATGTCATTTTGCCTCAAGTGGATAAATTCCTGAACCTTGGCTTCCCTGATCTCAAGTGGGAAGAATCTATCTTGGAAAGCATTTATGAACTGATTCCAATCCACTGGGCCTGCATTAGTACCTCGAGACTCTTTTCACTACTTGTACCATACATGAGCCACTCCTTTCAACTGATATGCATCCAAGTCTGCACTTTCAACTGGGGTGACACCCATAATATATGTAATCTTCTGGATGTCATCAAGGAATTCCTGTGGACCCTCTTCAGTCATAGAGCCATGGAATTCTTGAGGATTCATCCGAGTGAAATCTTGGACCCTAGCTTCTGCAGAGTTATTCTATTATGGGACTAGTGCCATAGCCTGCTGATTCACCTGAGTAGTCATGGCTTGAGCCAGCACTTAAAAAGCAGCCTTAACTCAGCATGAGTGACTTGCTCATTCAAAGGTTTTGCTGGAGCTGGTGGTGCTTGTTGGTTTCCATTATTGATTCTGTTTTCCCTTCCATTCGATCTTCCAGGAGGCATTTTATATAATGCGATGAGCATGAGATAGAAGGAGATTAACTAGAGTTCATACTCTATAGCATGAGATATAAAAGAAAGAAGGGAAGTTTTCCTAAAAACATTTTATAGCTTCTCCTCCATAAATGTGGCGCACTTTACACCCCTGAAAAGGACTCTACTTGATGCAGCTTAAGACACCCTAGTAAAATTAAACCTGATGCTCTGATACCATGTTTTCATGCCCCGAGGCTACCCCTAGATGCAACACGGTGCCTAGAGTAATAAGTGACCCCAAGCTAACCCATGGTCTAGCATATATTATGCAAGTCTGAATCTTAATCATATCTATGTGGAAGCTAAACTGGTTTAATAAAATAAGTTTGGAAAAATAATCCTAACATCCCTGAATATATGTAATGTAATAAGTTTGAGATAAACACTGACTGCAAAAGCTAAATCTAACACTATGTATGAAAGCCTCTATTTTAAGTGAGTTGTTGGGACAAGCCCCCAGTTAACTCTAAAAGTCTGAAAACTATAAACAAATACTGAATAAGGAAAGCATAAATCTCATCCTCAAACTAGGAGGACTCACCACTGAGCTGCTGAAAAGGGACTTGAGAATCACACTAAACGCGAGCTGGATGCTGAGTGCCTGAACCTACATCATAATATGATGTAGCACAAACATATGCGTTAGTTCTTGGAATGTACTGATCATTCGGGTTATATGCAAATCTATAAACATAAATACTGGACATGGAGGATAAGCTGAAACATGAAACTGAAAGATAAACTGATGCAATGACCAGGTATTAGACATGTAACTGTATAATGCTGAATTGAATTGAATACTGAATACAAGGTGAATGCAATATTGAATCTGAACTGTGGGAGCTACTGTTAACTGACTACCCCAAGTTGAGAAAATTGTATGGACAACCTGTAACCCTAGCTAGAAGGGTGTTCATACCATGCAAAGTGTACAAACATATACTGACGTGGATCCACTAATCTGATGTACAACAAGGGAATAAGGTGTCAAGCCTGAACTGATTGGTGACCCCTTTAGAACCTATGATGGCACTGTAGTTCTAGGACATAAGGACTGCTACTAAAGGTGTCAGCCTAAACTGACAGGTGAGCATCCATCCCTTCGTCCTCTCGGTGCTAAGTTTACTCCCAACTGATTATGAAATGAACTGATAACTGGATAGCTCAAAATACTGACTGTTCTGAGAATGCATATAATACTGAAACTGAAAGCATTCAAATCATGAAGTTCTGAAATATGGGTGCAATTCATGAATCATAGTTCAAGGTAATGAATTTAACAACATGCTTAGGGTTTTGCAAATTCTGAAGGTATAACAATGCTAAAATTTCAAGAGAACATGTACTAGAATTTAGCAACTTTAAGGAAAATGATATACAATCTATTCATGAGTTTTTGAAACCCTAGGTTTGAAGATTTAATTGAAAACTGAAGATACGTAGTTTTTTAGGGTCTCAATGGGTAAAAGGATATTCATCGATGAAATCCCATATGTCTGGAAGTAGAATCTACATACAAGTTCTTCGATTGGAGCCTGAACTCTGAAGAACCCTCTGCTTGTTCTTGAGAAGAAAGAAGCATTTCCTTTCTCTGTTATTTGCTAAGAGTTTATTGGTTTTGGGAGAATAGGGGAAATTAAGGCTAAATATGGTTAAAACATCTTTACTTACACCCAAAATGACCAAGTGTAAATGTTAAAAAGGTTAGGGAAAAGACCGGAATGCCCCTGGAATTAAATTAGAGAACTGCTGGAAAAATTCATGACCTGAGTTCCACGGGTGGGAACCACGGTCAGTGGATGCTTCCATGGCTCGTGGAAGCCTGTCATGGTTCTTGGGCCTTATGTCAGTCTGCGGGTCTGATAATCATACACGACGTTCACAGCTTGTAGAACGACCTACGGCTCATGGAACCTGTCCATGGTTCCTAAGGGAATTGATGACCCTCAGGTCTGATTTCTATTAGGAGTGATCATGGACCATGATCTGATCCACGACCCGTGAAAGCTTGTCGTAGTTTCTGACCTAGAGGAGGGGTCTGGATATTTGATTCCACAGAGTCCTTCCACGGCCCGTGGACCCTTCCACAATCCATAGTTTCAGTTCTGACTTGGACAGTTACACTTCTAATTTTTCTGAGTTAGTTCTAGGCTTAGGATCTTCTGGGGTGTTACAAGTTGCATTTTTAGAGGTGAATTGATCCACATGTGGGTTTTGATGGAAGGATTTTAATGGACACAAATTTGTCCATCGATTTTTATGATAAGTGAGTTTGACAGGAAGGTTGACTTACCTTGAGTCTTGGTCTTCCAGCGTCTCTTCTTGTCATCGTTTATTGATGTTGATAAAGAAAAATCCTACAAATTCTTCACTCAAGTGGTGTGGGGAAATAAAATTCTTTGAAGATAGAGGCTAGGCCTAGAAAGTTTGCTTACATATGCCATGAGGGGAATTCAGGCACTACATAGTTTGAAAAAATAGGGATGATTTTCTTTCATTTAACAAACTTCATTACAACAAAAGAAACAAAAAATTGCATAAACATAAAATCTTGCTACTTTTAAAGCTTCTTTTGACTAGTTATTGGTACTTCATTCGATCTTCTCTTTACTAGTGATGTGTGGGGCGGGGGAGGGGGGAACTAAAATTGGATCCTTCATGATTTTATAAGATGTTCCAAATCAACCCTGAATGTTAGGCATGTGTCAATGTCATGTTCTCCTGTTCTAGCATGATAGAGACAAAGTGCCTTACCCTTACACCATATTGTTGATATTTTTCTCGCCTCTCATTCAACAGGCTCAATTATCTTGGAATTGACCAACTTGAAGTAGATCTCAAGGTAGGTCTCCTAAAAAATGTTGAAGTAGTATTGATGAATTAAGACATCTTTAGTGATTGTCATACCGGGCTCGACTCTATCATAGGCAAGGATAGTGTGGGGTCCCCATATTGGCTGATTTAACCATTATTGATCATCTCGTTGATTTAAGCTCTCAAGGAAACACACTCGTTAGTGGTATATTCCTTTGGACGTGGTTGGTAAGAACAACTTTTGTACTTATTTCTGGGGTCACACTCAAAGCCTTCTATCTGAATGGGATGTAGGATTCCAATGGATTATAGGGCTTGAATGATGAAGCATAAGATGACTCTTAAGGCTTTAGATGCATTCACTAGGGTGATATTTAAGAGTGATTTGCTCATTTCCCTATATGAATCTTGTCGACCAGATGGAATTATTATTGATCTTAGCCCAATAGTCCGTTTTCCTACTAGGAGACTCGGTTTTTTTGACACTATTTTATTTGGGATATTTATTTGCTTTCATGAAATCCTAGAGCTATTATCTGAAATCCTCATCTTTCAAGTCAATCATTGTCTTTATTTGTGTTATCTTCAAGTCTACATAAACTATATTTTCTTCGGTGAAGGCTATTCTTCCATCAATCTCTACAGATTTAGCTAACAAGGCATCCGTGACTTGTTCTTCTTCCGCAGTTTGCCTTGTTACTCCTATTTTTTTTTCTATCATTCTCTTCCTTTAGCCTAAGAATTGCTTCTACGATATCCAATGGTAAGTCAACTTTCTTAAGAAATAAGAACTTTAGAAGTCTTTGGAGAAAAGGGTTTGGATTTTTCTATGAGACTTGGAAAACTCAGGGAATAACTTTGGTCGAATATTTTGCATAGTGGGCTTATGTTTATGCTTATGAGCTCTAAAAGAAAATTTTAGCAGGAGCGAATTTATTGTCATGACCTAATTTCTCGAGTCATAATGGCACCTACAACTCCCCAGTAGGCGAACCAATTCCCGTAGCCCAGAACAACTTGTAATGGGCTACTACCTAACCAATACGCTCAACAAGCTGAGATAAGCAGAAGCAAAATGTAAAGATAAGAAAATGCGGAAGCAATTTACCCGAATATATACATCATGAAACTACACCAACCCCAAGACTTGGTATCGACAGTACATAAGCTTCTAATAGAATATAAGTGCTAGAAGTAACAAAATGATAAGTACAACTGTCTCCGAATATACAAAGAGTAACAGTACAGAAGATGAGATGTAGACAATCCCCGACCATCAGGCGCTCACCCTAGTCTCTAAGATCCAAAAGCTGCACGAGTCTCCAATACGTTCAACAGCGAAAGCTCAGCTAATATCTGCACCAAAAAGTGCAGAAGTATGGTATGAGCACCAAACCACGGGTACTCAGTAGGTATCATCGGCCGACTGAGCGCATATAAGATATAAGAGCAGTAAGTAACAGATATCAAGAAAGTAATCACTGAAGCAATAAGCATGGGACAAGGAGCTAGAACAGATCATCCATAACCAAGATATTCAAGTAACACATGCTAGCACAGAGATACAATCACACAGAATCACTGGTGAAGGAAAGAAGAACGCACCTGGAATCCTTGTACAACAATATAAGTAAGTAGAGACAGAGTTGAGAAAATGGCGGTATACCGGTGACCTCAAGTAAAAGGAAAAGACGCAGAGCAGTCTAACATACTTAAAATGGAATCAACAAGTATAAGAAAATCATAACACCAATCAAATCACATGATAGCATAACTAGGGAATCACCTCACAAACACAACCCTAGGATGAAATAACTAGACCACAATAACCGACAGATACCACTCAACTTCCAACAAGAATAGAACCAGAATCTCACACTCTGGTCATAAGGCCACACAGAAGTGCCTCAATAAGATAGGACTCCAAATCCCTCTCAATAATCAGAAATCCCACAACCAAAGCCTCAACAGGCTAGCCATCACTAATCTTTCAAGAACCGGGTGCCAAGACAAGCTCTAAGTAAAAACAGGAGTAAATATAGTCTACCTACAGTCCCAACGGCTGCTCATACAATCGAGGAACACAATCAAGTGAAAACAAACCCTCCGGCATCCCATACTACCGGAGCGTACACTGAACACACAACAAACAAGGGTGGAATCCAATGCATGATATGATATGATGTGAAATAGAACCTCTGTATATACCTCTTCCGGTGCCAATTGGCCCAGCAGGAAGGTTCCATGGAAGGACTCAACCCGTATACCTCTACTCCACCGTATACCCTTACCTCCAGCACACGCAGCCTGAAGCCCTAGGTCCGGAGCGGCAAGGTCCATGGAGGTCCCCGACCCCATACTAAAACTCAGTATCAAGAAATGTCATCCGAAAGCATGTCCGGGATCAAGATAGAGACCCAGTCTAAAGTATGCATGTCCATACCCCATCTAGGACTAAAGTAGTAGAAAATGCCTAAAAACCCCCTCCAAGGGTGCCCGGGCGTAACCGGGTCTAAAACTGTAGTAAAGCAAGTCTAGTGCTCCGCCCCGCAAAGACTAGTATCAGTAATAAAATCAAGTTTGGTGCTCTGCCCTGCAGAGACTAGTATTAGTAATAAAATCAAGTCTGGTGCTCTGCCCCGCAGAGACTAGTACTAGTAATAAAATCAGTGCGAAAACATCCAAAAATCCCCTTTTCTATCAACAACAGTACCAAAAAGGGGCCCCCAGGGCCATTCAAATTTAAGAAAACTATCGGTAGTGGCTCACAGCCGAAACTGTAGTAAAACATGCAGGGGAAAACCTTTTTAATGGATGATATGCTCGCTCACAAATATAAAAGTAGCCCAACGGCTCACAACAATTCCTATCAGCCCTGCACAGGCCCAATAGCTACTCAGCAGACAAAACCAGCCTAAAAGGATAATCTCTATGTCCGGGACTCATGTACATTCCCAAATAGCCCACCATCTATGTTCCAGAGTCAATACAAGGCCACACAGGACCACAAAGGTAATATACATTACTACGTGAATACTACAAACAACATATGAAATAGACGGACAAAAGGCGGACAAGGTCTGGGGTACCAACCTATAATAACCCACCCAAGGATGCTAATTAATGTAGTTATAGCCTATATACACAGAGTCTAGATAGGGGAAAACCGTAACCTACCTGTCATCCGATGACTAGCTACGGGAACGGCATCATCCAGGCTTGAACTGCTCTAGGAAGCTCTGAATCACACAAAACAAATACTTTCAACTGAAGCCCCAAAGGCGTCTCCTGACCAACCAAGGTAATGGAACAATTGCTAGAATCGACAAGGCTGCAAGAACGAGCCATAGCCAATTGATAAGGTGTTAATGTCACACTCGCGACCATCCAACTCCAAAGCATAAAAATGAGACCAATAACAATAACAAATGGCAGCTAAATCCAACAACAATACATTAACAACATCTCCAAGGAGCGATGAGCTCCCGAGGCACTATTTCAAGGCGTACTACATGTCATTCAATCCAATAACCATCGTTCGTGACTCCAATACGAGTCACACAAATCCCCAGTACCTCCAACATCGTAACACCATCAACATACAACAATAACAACCCAATTTAATATGACAAAGGGGCTGCCCGGAGCCATGGATCCAAAATACCACTTCGTGGCTTCGAAATCCATTAAACAATACTAGAACATGAAATTACGAAAGAGGGTCATAGGAGGAAGGTTACCTAGACAAAAAGCTTTGAAATAACAAGCTAAACATGCTGTTATAAGGACCCACCATGAGCTGTAACAATATACGGCAAGAAAACACGACAAACATGCCGATAACAATAAGTTCTCCTCAGAATTGATTCTAAAGCTCAAATTAAGAATGAGTCGAGGATTTAGAACCCTTACCTTCTGATAATCAAATGATAATACCATAAAAATATCAGTCCCACGAACTGCCTCCTTGCAGTAGCAACAAATGGAGCCAAAACGATGAGAAAACTATACCACAATGATGAGCTCGCGACCCAGAGCAACTTCCGTTAAACTTCCGAATTGAAAGGATCAAAGTCCATGGATTATTTATGGACTCTCCCTCTGATTTTCTAAGAACTTTGGGTGAAAAAAATGAGTTAAAACGAAGGAGAAATCAGCTTTTATAAGCTGAACCGACTTAGGATGTAGGCCCCACCTTGACGTGTCTACTTGCGCAGCGTTACGAAAATTTGAATATATCTCTATTCTGAAGTCATATGGATGAACGGTTTAGTGCATTGGAAAATAGACTTGTAGACCTTTGATTTGGTAAATTGGGGGCCCACTAACTCTTTATATATAGGGATAAACACCCCAAGAAATTTAACCCAAATTTAAAGAGAATTCCTTAAAGGAATTTACAATAACTTTTTCTGACTTTTGTTTCGCAACTTGCTTTACTTCAAAACTTATCATACGACCATTTTTCCATTACAATACCTCATAACACATCCTTGTTAGTATATTATACATTATTAGTCTTACCCCAAAGGCACGGGTTAATTTAAACCTTCCAAACGGGCGAGGTGTTACATGAGGCATTTCTTTAACTCGAACTTTTGAGTAAGGGATTCCTTTGACCTAGAACCTTGGTTTAATTCTTTGATATTACCAAGAATGTTGTCGGAAGTCAATGATTTCCAAAGTTGAAGCTCTAAAACGAGGAAAGGCCATAAAGAACAAACAAATGGCCTAGGCACCGAACTACCGGTACCGACAAGCCATAAATTACTTGGGCCGCTACAAGTAAGCTCTAATGGTACAAGAAAGGAGAAAATGTGTAAATGACCAGAAGGGTCATTACATCATCCACTACTAAAAATACTTTCGTCCCCAAAAGTAAGGAAGGAAGAAAATACCAGAGATTTAAGAATAGCAGATACAACACCCGCACTACTCTCCCAGACAACCCGGGTAACCTCCGCGACCAGACGACACCCAATAGAACAGAACCAAAGAAAGTAACCATGCGTTAATTTCTTACTAGCCAAGCTAGATTTCAACCTCCAAAGATCTGCCAACCGAAACTGAACCTCGAGAATCTTAACCAAAAAGCACATACACAACACCGAAACTAGAGCACCAAGGTTATCAACACACAAAACTTGAATCCTTAAAACCATACCAAGTTTACCAGAAAATCCATCAACCCAAAACTCTAACTCATGAACCCGCTGTTTCGCAAAAGCCTTTTTTTTTTGAACTGAATCCTTTAGCACCACAAACAGGAAGCTGCATACAAGACGAACACTCAAACCACCCTCGAAGCATCAACTGACACACCGGAGATCCATAGTTCCTGCTTATACTTTACCAAGAATGAAGTCACCTGCTTTATTCAAACTCGTTTTAAGCCAAGATATAGGCTACTAGCCTTTGCCATCTAAGATAACAACCCGTAGCATATCATTGAAAATGAAGTTATCTGCCTTGACTGACCACCAACGAACGGACGAACATTTTTTTCTAACATCAAATTCGCTAACTGAACCGTGCCAGGTCTGAATCAGCTGAAAGTGAATGAACCAGGGCAACCTGCCCGAAAGACCCAAACCAAAACCACGATCCTACAAGAAGTGTGGTAAGCCTACCACGAAGTCTGTAACCATGATCCAAGCTCCCAACTCTAGAAAACACTGCTGCTACTCCGAACACTCGAACACCATTTGAATGTGAAATTGCCTTACGAATCTCACCTCAGGAAGAAGTCCACCATACCAAAAATACCAAGTCCAAACAATCCGAAGGCAAAGGAAAAGGTGCCTGGGGTTCAAAGTTACCATCTAGCCATAGAAATTTTTGCATATACTTTCAATTCATTCCTTTGGCTCGAATCAACTGCTCTACTGGTTCTGCAAACAACCAACCACTTCGAAGCATATATCATATTAAACTTCTCATCCATACTGGCCGAGTCTAACAAACACTAGAACCCCACATAAACAATAACTCCGGAGGAATCAATTAAACAAGCTTTCAAATCCTGGGTAAAGGAATGGCTATTATCAGTCTCTACGTATCATCAGGAGATCAAAATAGCCTCGCTAGTCTCAACCCGCACAAGCTGACCACATAAAGCATACACTACTACTGAAGCTCAAACTTACGCCGCTGAGTCTGTCCAACCATGGTAGAAGGATCTCATACTAACTAGAATACTGCTGAAATCTGGAATATCCCGCCTCTTGCAGAGGTTGGCCAAGGACTAGGTGTCCAAGGCCAATAGCCGCATCCAAAACTGAAGTAAAGAAGCAAAGTTGCCCGCACCCACTGCCTCCCAGCACTAGGATGCTACAACCAAATATAAACTGCCATAAACCATCCGATGTAACCTGCCAAGTTATGATTCTAAACACCGACTTTTAAAACTGCCAACCAAAGCCTTGGTCGAACCCATATGCTGCCAATGAACCCTTAAGAACCCAAGCCAACTAGGCCTGAATATGCAAATTGCCAACACCGCAGTTGCTACTGAAACAAAACCAATCGATGGAAAACCCACATCAATGTGTAGACGGCTGAATCAAATCACCGACACACAATCCCAAAGCAAACCTTCATCGTCACCTCAGGCAACTACGAGGACACATAAACACATACAAAGAGTTATCTCCCTTCTTTTTCAACTAAACAAAAATGCTTCCTTAGCACATACTAAACCTTACAAATCTTTTCTCGAATAAGAACCTGAAGCCATTACCTTACTACTCATAGCTACACGTCAAATTCAATAAGGCAAGAGAAGGATGGGCCGGATGCCCAACTCACCCGAAATGCTTACAAATACAACCTAACCACGAGGTTACGATCAACACTTAGTTGGAAGTGCTTAAAGTCAAGACCCAATCACGATGCCAACATCCAGAGCTCATCAAAAGAACTACGATCAAGATTCATTCCAACTGGAGCTAAGGATACAACAAAATACCCAAACGGACCAGGAAGTAGAGGAGACTATGGGAACAACCCACATACCTACCAACCTCCTAAACTAATCAACGAAGAGGGTCGACTCTAGACACTCGGGAGACCAAACCAATCTATGCACACTAGCATAACCAATATTTCCCAACTGAGGCAAAATCTCAACTCCGACCCAACTACCGGTAATACACCAAACCATCATATGGATCTTTAGCCACGCTAGATAACGGCCTAGGCAACATCCATCTAGGACCGCTCAACAAGGGAAACCCAACAAAAAGTCCAGAATCACAATGAAACAGGGGTAACCCAACTAGAAACAGAAAAACAAGAACTACCCACGAGCTACAACTCTGGGAAAACACCTCTCAAGGCTAACTTACCCCCATCCACTACTAAAGAATAAACTACCAATAAAATAACATATCGGTACTACAATTCGGGTAGCCAAACAACTTAAACAAATAGTAGGTAGGCATATAAGAAAATAAATGATAGAAGGGATAGAATCGCAACGCGAGCAGGACTATCACAAGTCGAAGGTAGCAAAAGCCTAACCTGGAGCAACGATATCAGGAACCTCTACCTCTGGCCCACCAAGAGGAGTATCAAGCTGATGGGATATAACTCTAGACTGAGTAGTCGAAACTAAAGGCCTAACCAGCCCTCACCGGGGACAATATCAATAAAGGTAACCAATCTCTCCACAATGATAACAACCAGGATGTCTGGGATACACAATCCTGGGGAAATTCCTAACAAAGTTCCCATGCTCACCACACCAAAAATAGCCTATACCAGATGAAGTCCGATGGGAAAATCTTGCCTCATACTCCAATACCGACAGACAACCCTGCTGAAGAACTAGAAGCTCAACTATAACTGAAGCACCACTCACAGAACCAGGTACTGAAACACTCACAGGTGGACTCAGAGTCCTAGCCACGGTGTCCTGAAGCGCTGAGGTTGCTATAAATCCAATCGGAGGTTGGGCTAAACCCACACCCCCTATCTAGTGCGGTAAACCCTCACTCTGAAGTCCTGGCGCTAATGGAAGAACTGAAGCAACAGACACAGAAGCCTCAGCACCAACCGCTATCGCATTCATCTGAGGAATTTGAGAATGAATGAACAACCAAAGTTTAAAAGTCAATAGAGCCTGGAACGCACGATGAGAAGCCAAAAAGATGAATTTTTTCCTAACAATGCCCTGTAGCCTCCCGCAGGTAGGATACGGACGTCATCATACCGATCCACGAGACTCTACTTAGACACTTGCTTCTGTACCATGACACTGGTGAACCTAGAGCTCTGATACCAAGCTGTCACGACCCGATTTCTCGAGTCATGATGGAACCTACAACTCCCCAGTAGGCGAACCAATTACCGTAGCCCGGAACAGCTAGTAATAGCCTACTACTTAACCAATACGCTCAACAAGCTGAGATAAGCAGAAGCAAAATGTAAAGATAAGACAACGCGGAAGCAATTTACCCGAATATATACATCATGAAACTACACCAACTCCAAGACTTGGTATTGACAGTACAGAAGCTTCTAATAGAATCCAAGTGCTAGAAGTAACAAAATGATAAGTACAACTATCTCTGGATATACAAAGAGTAACAGTACAAAATATGAGATGTAGACAAGCCCCGACCATCAGGCGCTAACCTTAGTCTCAAAGATCCAAAAGCTGCACGAGTCTCCGATGTATTCAACATCGAAAGCTCAACTAATATCTGCACCAAAAAGTGCAGAAGTATGGTATGAGCACCAAAACCACGGGTACTCAGTAGGTATCATCGGCCGACTGAGCGCATATAAGATATAAGAGCAGTAATTAACAGATAGCAAGAAAGCAATCACTGAAGCAATAAGCAAGGCACAAGGAGCTAGAACAGGTCATCCATAACCAAGATATTCAAGTAACACATGCTAGCACAGAGATACAATCACACAGAATCACTGGTGAAGGAAAGAAGAACGCACCTGGAGTCCTTGTACAACAATATAAGTAAGTAGAGAGAGAGTTGAGAAAATGGCGGTATACCGGTAACCTCAAGTAAAAGGAAAAGACGCAGAGCAGTCTAACATACTCAAAATGGAATCAACAAGTATAAGAAAATCATAACACCAATCAAATCACATGATAGCATAACTAGGGAATCACCTCACAAACACAACCCTAAGATGAAATAACTAGACCACAATAACCGAGAGATACCACTCAACTTCCAACAAGAATAGAACCAGAATCTCACACTCTGGTCAGAAGGCCACACAGAAGTGCCTCAATAAGATAGGACTCCAAATCCCTCTGAATAATCAGAAATCCCACAACCAAAGCCTCAACAGGCTAGCCATCACTAATATTTCAAGAAATGGGTGCCAAGACAAGCTCTAAGTAAAAACAGGAGTAAATATAGTCTACCTACAGTCCTAACGGCCTCCCATACAACCGAGGAACACAATCAAGTGAAAACAAACCCTCCGGCATCCCATACTACCGGAGCGTACCCTGAACACACAACAAACAAGGGTGGAATCCAATGCATGATTTGATATGATGTGAAATAGAACCTCTGTATGTACCTCCTCTGGTGCCAATCGACCCAGCGGGCAGGTTCCATGGAAGGACTCAGCCCGTATACCTCTACTCCACCATATACCCTTCCCTTCGGCACACGCAGCCTGAAGCCCTAGGTCCGGAGCGGCAAGGTCCATGGAGGTCCCCGACCCCATACTAAAACTCAGTATAAAGACATGTCATCTGGAAGCAAGTCCGGGATCAAGATAGAGACCTAGTCTCAAGTATGCATGCCCATACCCCGTCCAGGACTAAAGTAGTAGAAAATGCCTCAAAAACCCCTCCAAGGGTGCCCGGGCATAACCGGGTCTAAAACTGTAGTAAATCAAGTCTAGTGCTCCGCCCTGCAGAGACTAGTATCAGTAATAAAATCAAGTCTGGTGCTCTGCCTCGCAGAGACTAGTATCAGTAATAATATCAAGTCTGGTGCTCTGCCCCGCAGAGACTGGTACCAGTAATAAAATCAGTGCGAAAACATCCAAAAATCCCCTTTTCTATCAACAACAGTACCAAAAACGGGCCCAGGGCCATGCAAATTTAGGAAAACTGTCGGTAGTGGCTCACAGCCAAAACCGTAGTGAAACATGCAGGGGAAAACCTTTTTCATGGATGATATGCTCGCACACAAATATAAAAGTAGCCCAATGGCTCACAACAATTCCTATCAGTCCTGCACAGGCCCAATAGCTACTTAACAGACATAACCAGCCTAAAAGGATAATCTCTATGTTCAAGACTCACGAACATTCCCAAATAGCCCACCATCTATGTTCCAGAGTCAATACAAGGCCACACAGGACCACAAAGGTAATATACATTACTACGTGAATACTACAAACAACGTATGAAATAGACGGACGAAAGGCGGACAAGGTCTGGGGTACCAACCTATAATAACCCACCCAAGGATGCTAATTAATGCAGTTATAGCCTATATACGCAGCGTCTAGATAGGGGAAAACCATAACCTACCTGTCATCCGATGACTAGTTGCGGGAACGGCATCGTCCAGGCTCGAACTTCTGCAGGAAGCTCTGAATCACACAAAACAAATACTTTCAACTGAAGCCCCAAAGGTGTCTCTATGAAGCCTGACCAACCAAGGTAATGGAATAATTGCTAGAATCGACAAGGATGCAAGAACGATCCATGGCCAATTGATAAGGTGTTAATGTCACACTCACGACCAGCCAACTCCAAAGCATAAATATGAGGCCAATAGCAATAACAAATGGCCGCTAAATCCAACAACAATATGTTAACCACATCTCCAAGGAACGACGAGCTCCCGAGGCACTATTTCAAGGCGTACTTCATGTCATTCAATCCAATAACCATCGTTCGTGACTCCAATACGAGTCACACAAATCCCCAGTACCTCCAACATCGTAACACCATCAACATACAACAATAACAACCCAATTTAATATGACAAAGGGGCTTCGCAGAGCCACAGATCAAAAATACCACTTCGTGGCTTAGAAATCCATAAAACAATACTAGAACATGAAATTACGAAGGAGGGTCATAGGAGGAAGGTTACCTTGACGAAAATCTTTGAAATTTCAAGCTAAACATGCTGTTGTAAGGACCCACCACGAGATATAACAATATACGACAAGAAAACACGACAAATATGCCGATAACAATAAGTTCTCCTCGGAATTGATTCTAAAGCTCAAATTAAGAATGAGTCGAGGATTTAGACCCTTACCTTCCGATAATCAATTGATAATACCATAAAAATAACAGTCCCACGAACTTCCTCCTTGCAGTAGAAACAAACAGAGCCAAAACGATGAGAAAACTATACCACGATGATGAGCTCGCGACGTAGAGCAACTTCCGTTAAACTTCCGAATTGAAAGGATCAAAGTCCATGGATTATTTATGGAATCTACCTCTGATTTTCTAAGAATTTTGGGTGAAAGAAAATGAGTTAAAACAAAGGAGAAATCAGCTTTTATAAGCTGAACCGACTTAGGATGTAGGCCCCACCTTGACGTGTCTTCTTGCGCAGTGTTACAAAAATGTGAATATCTCTCTATTCTGAAGTCGTATGGATAAAAGGTTTAGTGTGTTGGAAACTAGACTTGTAGACCTTCAATTTGGTATATTGGGGGCCCACTAACTCTTTATAGATAGGGAGAAACACCCCAAGACATTTAACCCAAATTTGAAGAGAATTCCTTAATGGAATTTACAATAACTTTTTCCGACTTTTGTTTCGCAACTTGCTTGACTTCAAAACTTATCATACGACCATTTTTCCATTACAATACCTCATAACACATACTTATTAGTATATTAGACACTATTAGTCTCACCCCAAAGGCACGGGTTACTTTAAACCTTCTAAACGGGTGAGGTGTTACACGAGGCATTTCTTTAACTCGAACTTTCGAGTAAGGGATTTCTTTGACCTAGAACCTTGGTTTAATTCTTTGATATTACCAAGAATGTTGTCGGAAGTCAACGATTTCCAAAGTTGAAGCTCTAAAATGAGAAAAGGCCATAAATACCAAACAAATGGCCCGAGCACCGAACTACCGGTCCCGACAAGCCATAAATGACTTGGGCCGCTACAAGTAAGCTCTAATGGTACAAGAAAGGCGAAAACGTGTAAATGACCAGAAGGTTCATTACATTTATTCACCTTCAATTTAGAGCAACACATAAGAACACAAAGAAAGTTTATAGCATACAACACACACACACACACACACACACACACACATATATATATATATATATATATATCGTGTGTCCTAACTTGGTGACATTTTTATGCCAAAATACGCCTAGTGATTTTGAAAGATGTACATATGGTATTCAGATCATTCAATTTCCCCTAAAACAAGGTTTTATATATAATAAGAATAATTCTTCAAAAGGATACATAAGCAAGCCGAAAGGAGTATACATACTATAGGGAAAGGGAAAGTGCATAAAGTTAAGCCCACGTAGGAGAAACTTAGGAAAAGGAAAAAATACATATAAAAGCAAGCTCACACAGGGGTAAGGAAACTAAAGATGTGCTGAGGAGGATCCTTCATCATTTTGGCCCTTCTTAGATTTTCCCATAATGTCTTAGAGTGTGCATTGGTCCATCCATAGGTAACCCTCGAGTCTGCATATTTTTCATCAACTGACATGTTTCTAACTCTTCTTAATTATGTCCCCATTGTGATGTTTTGCCTTTCCATTCTGCTCCTTTTTCTAATTCTTAGGTTAGGCTAGTTATGGTGTTTTGATCATCCTCTTGATTTTGGAGGAGCTCTTGTTTCACTCTGAATGCTTCTTTTTAGACCTTTTGGAGTTGCATATGTGATTTGGAACCAAAATTGATTTTGGGTCTAGAGATGGCTAGGCCTTGTATATCATTTTCTAAACACTCCTTGTAACCTTCAATGTAAGCAACATTGAACATGTCTTTGTCAAGTGTTTTGGGTCCCCATTTTTCGCAAGTCTTCTGATCTCGGAGGATATCCCAGCATTTGGGATTTTTTCATTTCCATATTCAAAGATATAGACACCCATGTTCCTAGTTCTAGGTTCCATTTATGTTCTTCGAATTTCCTCATGACCCTTTGTGGAACATAGCGAAAGATTCCTTGAATATCAAGAAGTGGTAGGAAAAGGAATCTATCACCTTCTATGAAAATCATTGGTGAGATGAATCTTTCTACCATCCATTGCATGTTATATTCTCTCAACTAGAAAAGATTTGGGCCCACTCCCTTTTTGGTTATTCTTTTGCTCATTTTCCTCAAAAAAAGCTTTTGGAGAAAGTTGTCAATCACATTTCTCCCATCTTTTTTAGGGAGATCATGCGCCTCCTCAATGTTGATCAAATGGTCAAGGATATACCATTGCAAAAGAAAGTTGCAACCCTATAAGTAGCTATGTCCATTTTGGAACTTTCCTAAAGATCTGTAGATGTCCGCTAGAATGACAGGTGCCAAAGAAAAATACTTGACTATTTCATCTTTGGTGATACCAGGAAAGATGATGTGGGTCACTATGAAAATATGACTGTTGATTGTCCTACTCGGTTCTTAGGGAAAAACTATAGATTCTAATAATAGCAATGGCGAAGGGTAATGACCGAGTGCAATCTTATTCTTGATAGGATTGAAATTAATTCGCATATTTTGAAAACCCACTTAATTGACCGAAGCATTCATAAATGTCCTTGAAGAATATGCTTAGACCTGTTATCAAGTAGCTAAAGCTTTGGTGCAATTTGAGAAATTTTGCAATCTCACTTGGTGTATGTTTGTTGGGGATTAGGATACCAATTTTGGGTCTTTCCCTTCTTTTTTATGTCGTGTCGACATTGTCGATGCAATCCCTTATTTCTTCAATAGTTGGAGTTATCTCCATAATCCCAAAGAAAAATACCATTCTTTTGTTGTCCCAATATCCCTTGAGAAACTCAATCAATTGGGGCCAAGCTTCAATTTTAATTAATGATGGTAGGTGGCCCAGGTTTTGGTTGATTTCTCTTTTGTGTAGAATAGTAAGGATATCCCACCACATTTTGAGTTGTAGAGGTTTCTTCACAACCATGTCAAATTTCAATAGATTAGACATTCTAAAAAACAAAATAGCTCGATAGGAATCCTTCCCTGGGTATAATAGTTTGATCTCAACACGTACGCATTTCAAATGTCACATAATTTGATGAAATGTCATTATCCGGGGGCCTTTCTTGACATATTATAACTTTCTTCTAATGGACTTAATATCCAAGACATCTTAGGCTAATACACTAAATTTGGGATGTAATTTTTGCTCTATACTAGGTTGAATAGAGTTGGTTTATGAAAAGAGATTGGGTACCCAAACAGATTGTTTCAAGGTGAAACAATAAATGACTATTGGCTAACCTTGAGCCAACTACTCATTTATTGGTTTGGAAAAATATCATGACCCAACTTATCGGATCGCGAGGGCACCTACTCTAATCCCCCTAGATAGGAGAACCCCTTACCACCCAATTAGAAAACACGCGAAAAGTCATTAAAAATAATAAATCCTTTTATTCAATACAATCATTTTACAAAACCTTAAGTACAAAAGAAAAGTTACCCCAAAGACCTAGTCTAAACAGGTACAAAAGCTTATAGTATAATAAAAGACAAAACAAGACACATCTCCCACCATAAGTGAGTAGAAGCTGTTGGAGATCACTATCCCCTTCACCTGAGAAACATCAACTGATCCTGCAACCAGACTATAGCCCGAAAAAGGTATAACAAGAGTAGCATTAGTACAAACAACATGTACTGGTAGGCATCATCGGCTGACCAGGATTAGATCACTTAAACACAATATAGAAATCATAGAAAGAAAGTATGACAAGTTATATAAAAATTTAATCCACATCACTTTTATCCACTTATGCTATCTTTATCCCTCATATTACCTAATAGTACGTCCATCCTTATCCTCGCTGACTTAGTTTTATCCAATTCATTACATATAGTCAATATGTTCCACTTAACTCTCAATTAACCTCAATAACAAATGAGAACACATAACCATAATATTGTAAGCAAGTACAACCCTAAACACTTAACAATTACTTTCACCTAAATCATAAATCATTTATCCTCTTCAACCTACAATAGATAATTCAGTCAAGTGTTATCAGTATAGACAATAAATCAAGTCAAGACCCTGACTACCAATCATTAACCAAGTCAAAAACTATGAATCTATAATAATAACTTACACCTTATATAAGATTCACAAGTAAGTAGACATTCACAGAATATATTCCATTCTTTTATATCCTTTGTAATGACCCTTCCAGTTATTCCTGTGTTTATGCTTTCTTTATACTGTTAGAGCTTGCCTATAGTGGCCCCAAGTCATTTATGGCTTATTGGGACCGGTGGTTCGATGCCCTGGACGTTCGTGTGGTTTTTATGGCCATTTCCCTATTTTAAAGCCTAAACTTAGATTATCATTGACTTCAGTCAACATTCTTGGTAATTCTGCTCAAAATTGAATTCCAATAATTTCGTTAGCTCTAGAGCCTGGATTTTGGTCTAGTTATACCCTTGGCCTGGGTCTGAGAGCTTTTGGTTGTGTTTTCTAGCCAGTTGAACTTGAAAGTAGGACTTTGGTCAACATTTAGAGAAGACGTCCTTGAATGAAAATTCCATCAGCGCTGTTAGTTTTAGAATTTTGACTTTAGGCTAGGAAGACCTTTGGTTTGGGTCTCGAGGCTTCCAGACTCATTTTTGGGTATTGAGTTTCGCTTTGGTAAAGGTTGGTTTTGGGTGTTAGGACCACTTTTCATTAACCCGACACTAGTTGGGTTTTTCATTAGTTCCGTTGAGTCCAAAATGTTGTTTCTGGTATGTTAGCATACTTCATTTGCATGCGTGGGGTCCCGGATGAGCCTTATGGGCCCACCCAAAGACTTTTTCCCTTCGAATTTCTGCTGGTTGCTGTTGCAGGTGCAGTCCTATGGCCTTAATCTCAACTGCAAGGGAAGCCATTGCGATCATGATGGTATGTCTCACTGGTCATCATGACCGCGAGAGTCCTTTAATGCGATCGCGATGAAGGGTTTGTGCACTAGCTTCATTTGCTCTACGCGATCGCGGGATCCTTCCTCGTGACCATGATGAAGCCTTTACCCTCCTGTTCTTCTCAACTAAGTGGCTAGTCCTCATGATCGTGATGGTCTAGCTAGCATGGTCCTCGCGACTGCGTGGGGTCCCTTTGTGATCGTAAAAAAAGACCCTTGGGCAGTATATAAACTTCTCTCTTCATTTTCATCTTCTCAAAACCAAAAACCTCCATTAACATACAAACCAAGCTCCCCAAAACTTCACATAACTTCAATTCTTGGCATTTGGGTGGATATTCTTGGTCTCGTGGTCATTTTCTCGTATCCAATTCGGTAAGTTCCTTGTTAATTTCCAAAATTCACCTCTTGATTACCTTAGATTGTTCTTATCATTGGTTGGCTATTTTGAGCCATTTCTTTGGCCAATTTCTCCTAATAATCTGAGCATGCACTCATGGGAGTGTGGTGATTATTGTGCGCTCTTTCATTTTTGGATTTGGGTTATGGGGCCCACGGGCCCGCCGGTGACCCAAATTTTGACCCGGCTATACTTTTAGTAATATGGGTATTGTTAGTCTTGTTTTAATGCGTAGTTTATGTTTATGATTGTTTGATTTTGTTTCAGAGCTTCTTGAAGCAGTTAAGGATTGGACATCATCATATTCTAGCAGCTTGTCGTCGAATGACAGGTAGGTTACGGTTTAACTCTTCTAGACTTTGCGTATATAGGCTATAATTGTACTAATTAGAATCCTTGGGTTGGGCTTATTAGCTTGGTACCCCAGACCTTGTCCACTTCTTTATGTTCGACTTATATTTACTTCGATGATTGTAGTATTCATTGTAGTTGATAGTATCACCCTTGTGGTCCTGTGTGGCCTTTTATTTGACTCTGGACCATAGATGGTGGGTTATTTGAGGAGGTCTGTGAAACATAGACATTGATATTTGACTATTGAACTGGTTATCTATGTTGTATAGCGATTGAAGCCTGTGCAGGGCTGATAGGTTAATTGTGAGCCGTTAGGCTACTATTTATGATTGAGCATGCCATTATCATGCGTATACAGAGATTTCTTCATGTTTTACTATAGTTTTGGCTTCTGGCGTACTATTGATGGTTTTCTAAAACTTGCATGGCCTCGAGGGCCCTTTTTGGTAAAAATGGTTTTAAAAGGGTTTGGAATTGATTTCATGGATCTTCTTGGGGTAAAAGAGTTAAAAGCTTGATTTATCACTGGTTTTTGTACTGTTACTAGACTCGGAGAAGATGGAGTGCTAGGCATGTTTTCCTGTTGGTTTTGAAATGATTCTCAACTCAGTCAGACTGAGCAACAGATTAGTTTTACTACTATTTTAGACTCGGTTATGTCCAAGCACCCTTGTTGGGGTTTTTGGGACTTAATTCACTGAGATAGACCAGGTTAGCACCCCGGGCATGCATTTTCAAGATTTGATTACTTATTTGGATCCGGATACACTCTGGACGGTTATATTGAGATTCTGGGATTTAGTATATGGTCGAGGACCTCCATAGACCTTGCCGATCCAGACCAAGGGTTGCGGGCTAAGTGTGCTGAAGGAGGGTTATTCGGTGTAGTTGAGGTATACGGGCCGTGTTCTTCCATCGATCCTACTGCTGGGCCTATAGGCACCATAGAAGGTACATATGAGGATACTATTCCAATTGATTTTCACCTTTGCATCATATTATCCATTTGTGTTCGATTCAACCTTTGTTTTCTATTTGCTGAGTGTACGCTCCAGTAGTATGGGATGCCAGAGGTTTTTTTTACTTGTATGCGTTCCTCAGGTGTATGGGTGCCCGTTGGGACTGTAGGTAGATTTATTCTTATTATATCATATTGTAGTACTATTTCATGCTATAAATCTGGTGAATTTTTATGCAATCATCCTTACCTTGTGTGGTTCACTACTAGCCTGTCTATATTCAATTACCTTCCTTACTTCTCTTTTCTTGAGGGTACCGGTATACTGTCTATTTTCCTAAACTCTCTTATATATTGTTGTTGCAAGGACCCCATGTGCATTTTTCTTTCTTTCACCTATGTTTTGTGGTATATATGTCTAGTACCTAGCCGAGCATGATTATTTTCTCCTTGTATTCCTTATGTGCTAGCTTCCGTGTACCTACTCGTTATTTCTGTGACTACTTATTTCTTTTCTGCTATATTACTACTCTTATATCTTATATGTGTTGAGTCGGCCTATGATGCCTATTGGGTACCCATTGCTTAGCAATTGGTGCTCATACATCTTTCTAGTGTAGATCCTAGTATGGGCCATTGCTGCCAATTCATGGAGACTCGTGCAGGCTGACTTTTAGGCTATTCGAGACAGAGGGTGAGCTTCTAGCGACTAGAGTTTAGCTGTTATCTCATCCCTTGTATCATGTACTCTTTTGCTATTTAGAGAAGATGTGTATATTTTCTTTTGAATCCTTTGTACTCTGTATATTTAGTACCGGCTCTTATACTATGATACCAGGTCGTGGATTTGGTTTAGCTTCCATTTATTTATATTCATGTTGTCTATTTCTTCATTCATTTACTTTTCTTCTGCTATTTATATCGTTCTTCCTCTTGCTTGTTAGATAGTATCCCATTACTAACTGTTCCGGGCTATGTGGATTGGTTCCCCTATAGGGAGGTTGTAGGTGCCATTATGACTGAGAAATCGGGTCGTGACAGCTTGGTATCAGAGCCTAAGTTCACTGATGTCATCAGTATAGAAGCCAATGTCTAGTAAAGTCCTGCGGATTAGGGCAGAGACGTTCGTACTTAATCTTTAGGAGGCTATAGTGGCATTTTAGGAAACATAACTCTTCCTTGCTTCTATATCGTGGGTCATATCCTTGATAGTTTCCTAAAATCTCACTCTTTCTAGTTTATTCTCTCGCAGATAGATCGTAAGAGATTGTCAACATTAGGCGGGGGTGAGCTATCGATTCTAGCACCCCCAACTCCAGTTAGAGGCCAGGGAGGTCACAAAGGTAGAGCTAGGGGACGTGCCTGAGAAGCAGCACTAATTAGAGCTCCTAGGTTCGAGGTTGAGCTTAAGTATGAGCCCGAGATTGTTCTAGAGCAGCAACCTATGGACAACCTAGGTACCACCAGTGCCAACACCAACTTTTGTGCCAGCTTCAGCCCTAACTCCTTCATCAGATATTTGGGGTTTACTTTTACAGTTGTTGGGTGTGATCGAGGGTCAGTCTACTAAGGTAGAACAAACATCCACTTAGGGGGCAGCCCTGGTTGTACAGAGTTCAGGAGCGCAGCCTGCTGATGCGGATCCTCATGCTGAGGTTCCTCCGGTACCATCTGTTGTACATCCTCTTACTCCTCGCCCAGTGATGACAGAGACAAAACAAAATACTTTGGGTAGATTTCTAAGATTGGCACCTCCAAGGTTTACTGGAATACCTGGTCAGGATCTGCATAATTTTATTACTACTTGTGAGGAAATGCTACATCATTTGGGTTTACTGGAGACTCACGGAGTTATGTATACTACTTATTAGCTCGAAGGCCCAGCTAAGTTCTGATGGAGGACCCAAGTTATTTGCAGACTATCTTCGTCTTCTCCGTTACCTTGGTCAGAGTTCTGTAAGGCCTTTATGGCCAAGTTCTTGCCATAGAGCAATATAGAGCATCGTAGAGAGCAGTTCACTAGATTTAATCAGGGATCTATGACTGTTTCTGAGTACGAGACGCGCTTCCACAAGCTTGCTCCATTTAGGTCTATGATTATACCTACCAAGCTCGTCAGAGTCCATAGGTTAGTTTGGGGATTGAGGATAGAGCTTAGATAGCCAACTGAGATATTAATTACCAGTGGTTGATCATTTTAGGCTATCACAGACTATGTCAATACCGTGGAGGATTTACATTGTCATGATCATTAAGCTAGAGATAAGAGGCCTCGATACTAGGTCAACTACAGTGGTTCCCTTTACAGTGGTAGAGGTTCAGGACAGTGGGGCCGAGGTTATCAGCCACAGCAGCACCAGGGTCAGTCTAATCAATCGGTTTCGGCTTCACTTTAAGCTTCTGGTAGTTCTCAGTTTGAGCATGGTCAGAGTAGCCAGCAGGGTTACGATGGTCAAACTCTGAGAGGTACATCTTTTGGGGCATCAGGCCGTGGTGGCCACAATGGTGTAGCTAATTCATACTGGTAGGGTGGGCTGTCAGGGATCATTTATGAGTGTAGAGTCTTGGGGAACTATGCTAGAGGTTGCCCCCAGCGGGGTACAATTCCACCGGCTCAGCCAATTCGTGCAGTTTAGAGTGGGTAGTGGTCAGGCTAGAGGTGGTGCCCAGTGTGGTAGGATAGGTGGTAGGGATGGCAGTTGGTCAGGTGGAGATCATCATGAATTTTATGTTGTCCCTGGGAGACTTGAGGCAGAGGCCTCAGATGTTGTGATCAGAGGTATGATTTCTGTATGCCACTAGTCAGCTTTGGCTTTATTTGATCCTACATCTACCTGCTCATATGTTTCTGCCTACTTTATGCCTTGTTTGGGGTTGGCTAGTGAGCCACTATCTTTACCTGTATCTGTTTCAATCCTAGCAGGAGATTATTTAGTAGTGGATCAAATTGTGAGATCTTGTTCAATTTTTGTTGGTGATATTAAGACTTGGGGTGATTTGTCGATTCTTGATATGTTAGATTTAGATATGATTCTAGGCATGGACTGGTTATCACCTTACTGTGTAGTTTTGGATTGCTATGCCAAGACTATTACCATAGCCGTGCTTGGCATATCCCCGGTTATATGGTAGGTATCTATTAGCCGCGCGCCATCTGGGATCATATCTTATCTTCGAGCTAGGAAGTTGATTTCTCGTGGGTGTTTGGCTTATCTAGCATATGTCCAAGACACTAGTACCGACCCTTATTTCTTTGAGTCGGTTCTTGTGGTTAAAGATTTCCTAGATGTGTTTCCTACCGACCTGCCAGGCCTTCCACCAGAGAGAGATATTGACTTTGCTATCGAGCTAGAGCCAAGCACCAGGCCCATTTCTATTTCTCCTTACCGTATGGCTCCATCTGAGTTGAGAGAGCTTAAGGGAAGCTCCAAGATTTGTTAGCTAAGCGTTTTATTAGGCCGAGTTTGTCACCTTAGGGTGCTTCTTTTCTATTTGGAAAGAAGAAAGATGGGTTGATGCGGATGTGTATTGATTATCGGCAGCTGAATAAGGTGACTTTTATGAATAGGTATCCAATGCCATGCATAGATGACCTGTTTGATCAGCTTTAGGGTTCTGTCATGTTTTCTAAGATAGATTTGAGGTACGACAACCACCAGTTAAGGATTAGGGTAGAGGACATCCCTATGACAATAGGACATGTTATGGCCCCTATGAGTTCTCGGTGATGTCTTTTGGATTGACTAAGGCCCCCATAACTTTCATAGACTTGATGTATAGGGTGCTTAGCCCGTTCTTGGACTCATTTCATAGATGACATCCTAATATACTCGAGGAGTAGAGATGAGCATAAGCAACACTTGAAGGTTATACTCCAGACTTTCAGAGATAATCAGCTTTATGCCAAGTTCTCAAAGTGTGAGTTTTGGCTTTAGTGAGTTGCATTCCTAGGGCATATGGTATCTAAGGATGGGATTAGAGTGGACTTGGGTAAGATATCAACAGTTTGTGATTGGTTGAGACCGACTACTCCTACTGAGGTTCGCAACTTTGTTGGGTTAGCAGGATACTACAAGAGGTTTGTCGAGGGATTTTCTTCCATAGAAGCACCTTTAACTATGCTAACTAGGAAGGATGTCCTATTTTAGTGGTCAGATCAGTTCAAGGATAGATTTTAGAGGCTTAAGGCCTTGTTGACTTCAGCTCCAGTGTTAACTTTGCCAGTTGAGGGTTAGAGTTTCTCGGTATATTGTGATGCTTCAGGGGTTGGTCTTGGTTGTGTATTGATGCAACAGTGTCGTGTGATAGCTTATGCTTCTATACAACTAAAGGTTCACGAGTGCAACTACCCCACTCATGACTTGGAGTTGGCGGCAGAAGTCTTCGTGCTCAAGATATTGAGGCATTACCTATATGGGGTTCACTGTGAGATCTTCATCGATCACCATAGTCTTCACTACATCACGAGTCAGCGAGAGCTGAACTTTAGGTAGAGGAGATATATTGAGTGACTAAAGGACTATGACTTTACTATTCTGTATCATCGGGGAAAGGTAAACATGGTAGTGGATGCCTTGAGTCAGAAGACATTAAGTATGGGCAACTTAGATTCACTTTCAGTTTCAGAGTGTCCATTGGCTTTGGATATCCAGTCCTTGGCTAACCATTTGGTTAGGCTTGACTTGTCGGATCCTAGCAGAGTTCTCGCCAGTATTGAGGTTCTTTCTACCCTGGTTGATTAGATTCAGAGCCATCAGTTTAAGGATCAGTGGTTATGTGACCTTCGTGATCAGGTGGTTTAGGGTGAGTCCAGCCAGGCTACTCTTGATTCAGATGGTGTACTGAGGTTTGATAGTCATATTTGTGTTCCGAGAGTTGATGATTTGATTTAGTTGATTCTTTAAAAGGAGCATTGTTCTATATATTCCATCCATTCTGGCACAACCAAGATGCACAGAGATTTGAGACAGCTTTACTAGTGGAGCAGTATGAAGCAGGACGTTGAGCAGTTTGTATCTTGGTGCTTGAACTGTCAGCAGGTTATGTTCGAGCACATAAAACCTGGTGGTTTGATGTAGAGACTTTCCATTCTTGAGTGGAAGTGGGAAGGGATTACTATGGAATTTGTAGTTAGGTTGCCACGTACTTCTCAAGGGTTTGACTCCATTTAGGTGATTGTTGATCACCTGACTAAGTCAGCGCACTTCTTGCCGGTCCAAAATACCTACAGTGCAGAGAGGTTAGCTCAGATTTACCTTTGTGAGATTGTTTGGTTGCATGAGGTCTCATCTTCTATCATTTCAGACCTTGACACTCAGTTCACATTTTAGTTTAGAAGGGCTATTCAATGAGACTTGGGTACAGAGGTTCAGCTTAGTACCGCATTCCACCCTCAGACAGATGGCTAGTCTAAAAGGTATATTCAGGTCCTGGAGGACATGCTTCGGGCCTGTATTATTGACTTTGGAGGTTCTTGGGATCAGTTTGTGCCTTTGGTCGAGTTTGCTTATAATAATAGTTTTCATTCGAGCATTGGCATGGCACCTTTTGAGGCCTTATATGATAGGCATTGTAGATCGTCAGTTGGTTGGTTTGATGGTTTAAAGTCTAGGCCGCAGAGTATAGACTTTCTTTGTGATTCCTTAGACAGAGTTCGTGTGATCCAAGACAGACTTTGGGCAGCCCAGAGTAGGCAGAAGAGCTATGCTGATCATAGACTTTGTGCCTTAGAGTTTAGTGTTGGAGACTTGGTATTCCTTCGTGTATCGCCCATAAAGGGCGTGATGAGATTTGACAAACGGTGCAAGCTTAGACCTAGGTATATTGGGCCATTTGAGATCCTTCAGAGAGTTGGTGGTATTTTCTATCAGTTAGCTTTGCCTCTGATGTTTTTAGCTATTCACCTAATATTTCATGTATCAATGTTGCAACAGTATTTTCCAGATGAGTCTCATATGTTGCAGCAAGATTCGCTTCAGTTGGATGAGAGTTTAGCCTTCATTGAGGAGCCAATTGCTATTCTAGCCAGAGATGTTAGGAGGTTGAGACCTAGGGAGATTCTAGTATTTAAGGTTCAGTGGAGGCACCGTCCAGTCAAGGAGGCTTCCTGGGAGACCTAGAGAGATGCAAGCTCAGTATCCACAGTTGTTTGAGGCTTCAGGTACTCCCTTGTTCTTGACATTTGAGGACGAAAGTCCTTTTTAGTAGTGGTCGATATAATGACCCTTTCGGTCATTCTCGCATTTATGCTTTCTTTATACTGTTAGAGCTTTCCTGTAGCAGCCCCAAGTCATTTATAGCTTGCTGGGACCGGTAGTTCAGTGCCCTGGCCATTGACATTGGGCCCACTTTTTAATAAATCGACCTCCATTGGGTTTTTTGTCAGTGCTGTTGAGTCTGGAATGCTGTTTCTGGTATGTTAGCATAGTTTGTTTGCACATGTGGGATCCTAGATGAGCCCTATGGTCCCACCTAGAGACTTTTTCCTTTCAGATTTTTGCTGGTTGCTATTGCAGGTGCAAGCCTATGGCCTTAATTGCGATTGCGATGGTCTTTCTAATTGGTCATCGCGACCGCAAGGGTCCCTTCACGCGATTGTGATAAAGGGCCTGTGCACCAGCTTCCCTTGCTCTACTCGATCGTAGGATCCTTCCTTGTGACCGTGATAAAGTCTTTCCCCTCCTGTTCTTTGCGACCGCATGGCTAGTCCTCATGATCGCGATGGTATAGCCAGTATGGTCCTTGCGACCGCATGAGGTCCCTTCGCAATCGCGAAGAAGGACCCCTGGGCAGTATATAAACCTCTCTCTTTGTTTTCATCTTCTCAAAATCAAAAACCTACACTAACATACAACCCAAGCACCCCAAAACTTTACAAAACTTCAGTTTTTGGCATTTGGGTGGAGATTCTTGGTCCCCTGATCATTTTCTCATCTCCAATTTGGTAAGTTCCTTGTTAATTTCCATAATTCTCGTATTGATTTCCTTAGATAGTTCTTATCATTGGTTGACTATTTTGAGCAATTTATTTGGCCAATTTCTCCTAATAATCTGAGCATGTACTCACAGGAGTATGGTGATTGTTGTGCCCTCTTCCATTTCTGGCTTTGGGTTGTGAGGCCCACAGGCCCGTCGGTGACCTAAATTTTGACTCGGCTATACTTTTAGCAATATGGGTATCATTAGTCTTGTTTTAACGCATCGTTTATATTTATGATAGTTTGATTTTGTTTTGGAGCTTCTCAGAGTTGTTTGGGCTTGGACATCATCGTTCTAGCTGCTTATCATCGGATGACAAGTAGGTTACAGTTTAACTCTTGTATACTTTGCATTTATATGCTATAATTGTACTAATTAGCATCCTTGGGTTGGGTTTATTATCTTGGTACCTCAGACCTTGTCCGCTTCTTCATGTTTGACTTATTTTGACTTTGATGATTGAAGTATTCATTGTAGTTGATAGTATCACCCATGTGGTACTGTGTGGCCTTTTATTTGACTCTAGAACATAGATGGTGGGTTATTTGAGGAGGTCCATGAGTCCCAGACATTGATATTCGACTATTGAGCTGGTTATCTGTGCTGTATAGCGATTTGAGCCTGTGTAGGGCCGATAGGTTGATTGTGAGCCATTGGGCTACTGTTTGTGATTGAGCATGCCATTATCATGCATATAAAGAGATTTCTTCATGTTTTACTATAGTTTTGGATTCAGACCTACTATTGATGGTTTTCTAAATCTTGCTTGGCCCCGAGGGCCCATTTTCGGTAAAAATGGTTATAAAAGGGCTTGGAATTGTTTTCATGGATCTTCTTGGGGTAAAAGAGTTAAAAGGATGATTCATCATTGGTTTTCATACTGTTACTAGACTCAGCAGAGCCGGAGTGCTAGATATGTTTTCCTGTTAGTTTTAAAATAATACTAGACTCGGTCGAATCGAGCAACAGATTGGTGTTACTACTATTTTAGAATCGGTTATGTCCGAGCACTCTTGTTGGGGTTTTTGGGACTTGATTCACTGATTTAGACTCGGGTAGAACCCCGAGCATCTATTTTCAAGAGTTGGTTACTTTTTTTGATCCAGATACACTCTGGACGGTTATATTGAGATTATGAAATTTAGTATATGGTCGAGGACCTCCATTGACCTTGCTGATCCAGACCTGGGGCTGCGAGCCGAGTGTGCCGGAGGAGGGGTATACGGTGTAGTTGAGGTATACGAGATGGGTCTTTCTATGGATCCTACCTGCTGGGCCTATAGGTGCCGAAGAAGGTACATACAGGGTTATTGTTCCACCTGGTTTTCACCTTTGCATCATATCATCCATTTGTGTTTGATTCCACCCTTGTTTGCTGTTTGTTGAGTGTACGCTCCAATAGTATGGGATGCCGGAAGGTTTGTTTTCACTTGTATGCATTCCTCGAGTGTATGGGCTCCCGTTGGGACTGTAGGTAGATTTGGTCTTATTATATCCTATTGTAGTACTATTTCATGCTATAAATCTGGTGAATTTTTATGCAATCATCCTTACCTTGTGTGGTTTACTGCTAGCTTGTTTATGTTCAGTTACCTTCCTTCCTTCCCTTTTCTTGAGGTTACCAGTATACCGCCGGTTTTCCTAAACTCTCATATATATTGTTGTTGCAAGGACACCAGGTTTATTATTATTTCTTTCACCTGTGTTTTGTGGTATATATATCTAGTAGCTAGCCGAGCATGATTGTTTTCTCCTTGTATTCCTTCTGTGCTAGCTTTCGTGTACCTATTCATTGTTTGTGTGACTACTTATTTATTTTATGCTATATTATTGCTCTTATATCTTATATGCACTCAGTCGGCCTATGATGCCTACTGGGTACTCGTTGGTTAGCAATTGGTGCTCATACTACACTCTTCATCTTCCTGGTGTAGATCCTAGTATGGGCCATCACCGCTGATTCGTGGAGACTCCTGCGGGCTGACTTTTGGGCTATCCAAGATAGAGGGTGAGCTCCTAGCGACTGGAGTTTAGCTGTTATCTCATCCCTTGTATCATGTACTCTTTTTCTATTCAGAGACAAATGTGTATATTTTCTTTTGGATCCTTTATACTCTGTATATTTAGTACCGATTCTTATACTATGATACCAGGTCATAAGTTTGGTTTAGCTTCCATTTATTTATATTCCGGTTGTCTATTTATTCTTTCATTTACTTTGCTTCCGCTATTTATATTGTTCTTCTGCTTGCTTGTTTGATAGTAACCCATTACTAACCATTTTTTCTATGGGAATTGGTTCGCCTATAGGGGTTATAGGTGCCATCATGACCGAGAAATCGGATCGTGACATCCTTAGCCTAGACCACTCAAGGATCCCAAATATATGTCCATAAATCGAACCACACAAGGGTCCCAAATATATGTCAAGTAACCAGACCACACAAGGATTCCAAATATATGCTGTTTAACCGGATCACAAAAGGATCCCAAATATATTCCAAGTAACCGGACCACACAAGGATTCCAAATATATGCCAAGTAAATAGACCACACAAGGATCCCAAATATGTCAGTCAACATTATAACTCGTTTCACTCAAGGAACCCACAAAAATATCCATAATATAACCCGGACCACTAAGGGAACCAACATAAACAACAACAATAATAGTAACTATAAACTCGGTCCACTCAAGGAATTGTTACACTCACCAATACCTTGTACACACATGCTAAAGGTCTTATGATTGCCCACTAGCCATGACCTTCAGGGGATGAGTGCTTGTCCATGTACTGTACTGGCGTAGTACCCGAGCCAACCAATAAATCATAGACACTATACCGACATAGTACCTAAGCCAAGCAATAAATCATAGATATTGTACTAGTGTGGTACCCAAGCCAACCAATGAATAACATCAACCAATCCCGTGAAGATGTCCAAGTACCGGTATATCCCATAATAATAACAGATATCACAACAGTCACAACCACAATGAGAATAAGTAATCATACTTGTACAGTCAACAACCCTTTAATATAACCTCATTATATATGAGTAACATTTAGGATATCATCTAACAATTAACTTCTTTAAGCATGCATTGCAACAATAGACAACCACCCAAATAATTGGTCAACTCGAGTTAATCATTTTATGTAAACAATAATCATTCTTTAACACACCAAATCACAAGTAGATATGATTCATTGGTTTCATGAATTACAAAATGTCCTAAGACCAATCCACAGCTTATTCAAGTAAGCATCATCAAGCCATATTCATTAAATTCAAGTACTCATTTTAGGAGTGCACATTAAATCCAATAGACTCTAAACTCTAGTTCAACATTCATAAATTCATTCACTAAACCAATCCTCCTTTATTTATACCGAGACCGGAGATTCTGCTATTATCTAGAAATCCTTTCATTCAAGTCATTACTAGGTTCATGACCCTACTCCATTAGCAAATAATTCAACTCTATTCAACTAACAATCTAGTTTTAGTTATGCTTATTTATACCTTTTACTTTCTAACTCTTAGCCTAACTTGACTTTAGGCTCTTTAAATTATTTGACCGCCTCCTCATACCATAATTAGTTCTCATCACTAATCTTAAGTAAGATTATCCCGTATTCCAACAAAAAATAATACCAAGTTCACCTTTTTGTGGTAATTAGGCTGAATGACTATATTATAAGCTCACACAATCTCCCTTATCATCTATATTCACATAATTCATATTACAATCCACATGGAGACATACAAACACAAAACACCCATCAAGGATTATACATTAACATATCAATAAATAATTAGGTCCTTATTACATCAAATCCACATTTTATCTATCCAAACTCCATGCCCGCATGCCTAAGTATGATTTTTCCTGTCAAATTTATATTATGAATATGATTACTAACCACAGTCTACTACTCATAAATCATATTCTACCTGGGCACCAAGCTGCTGCAACAAGTAAGCTATGCCATTGATGATCTTCCTTCTTCTTCACATTTCTAAAGGCTAAATCATCTAGTAACAACAATTATAAGGGTAATTAATAAACTACTCTTCAAACAAATACTTTGAAAATTCAAACCCACTATTTCTACCCTTATTTACTATCTATAAAATTACCCAAGGGTCAATATATCATCAAATTAGTTCAATCAAAATCAACACAACTCCATTAATGGAGTTTTGAAGCTAAAGGACCCACCTTTATTGAACTCAAGATCCCCAACTATCAAAGTTCATGCTTCTGAACTACAATTTCATACTAGGAAGAGTTAATTTTATTATCTAAAATCAATTCTTGGTGAAAATACTCATACCCATAGGTTTTACTTATAATTTTATGTACCTAGGGTTCTAAACAAAAGAATTTCACTGTAATTTCCCATTCTAATGATTCTAGAAGAAGAACAGATTAATCGATGTTAAAAGAGAGTAAAGATCTTTCCTCAACGAAGGATTTCCACCCCAACCATGAGAAATTTACCTCTATAGGGATTAGGAATAAAATTTTGGAGTTTATGAACTGAAATCCATTAATATAAGCTTATAAACTTCTGTTGTCCCAATATAGCGACATGAACCCGCTGAGGCGGCCTCAGCTTTTCAGCATGGACAATCTTCAGTAAAATGGTCATAACTTTTTGCTCCGGAAGTATATTAACAGATGGTCAGTTTCGTTGGAAAGAAGATTTAGAGATCATTTATTTTGTGGGTATTGGACCTCATAACTCCTTATATTCTAGTAGGAGTGCTCGTTTGAAGTTTACTCTAGTTTAAACTTAGCTCGAATCTAAATCGGTAAGGACACTTTCAACTTAACTTTGTGATAGGGGTATTGTATGACCTTAAATTCATAACTAATGCACTCACATACTAATGAATTGATCCTAACACCTATGACAAATGAGATTCATATACCTTTAAGACAGATATTTTCTGTAACAATGGAATTGATCGTTACAATAGATACCAATTTACCATCCCTTTATCCCTGAATGGGCATTGGGTGAATAGAAGCACGAGGTTTGAATTAGAAGGACACTACTCTCATAGTTGATTATGCAGCACCTTACTTACCCACTAGCCATCATTTATCAACTAAACCACATTTATACTCCGCCTCCCTATCTAGGCTTTTCAAGACCAGAAGATGAAGAGCCAAACATTTACACGCGAATTAGTTATTTCCCTCATAGGTGTAAGAAGAAAACCTTGAGAGTTCATGATGAGATCACATCTAAACTTAGAGAAAACTAAAAATTTACTGCATCGAGCCTACTATAGCGATCCAATTCCTTCTATAGCGGCACCTTGCTAGCGACCTACCTCCCGCTATAAGGGGATCGGTGAGACAGAAACTTGGAATTGTTCCAAGATTTTCCATTTTCACCACACAATACTCAGAATTTGACATCCCAGACTAACCCCTTTATGTTAAATGCTATATCCGGAGTTCTACTTACCTGAACTCCATTCCAAAAGTTTCTATGGGATACTATGTCCCTCACATATCATGATATTACCTTAAGTTTATCAAACACAACACCTCGAGACACCAAATATCTCTAAACCACACAAAACAAAATTTTCATTGGAACCTACCCCAGCCTAAGATTTTGTCAACTCTCATACTAAGGAAAACTCTACCCGGGAATTTACACCCTAACCAATTCTATAATGAACACATCACCACCACTCAAGGAGCAATAACCACCAAGTATTATTATGATAAAAAAGAGGGATATGAATATTCAAGAATACATCTAATAACCCCAGTCTCTCTACAAATCCTACAACTAAGGATCATTAATCATAATCAAGCTAACTTATTTCAAAAACCTCAACAATTCAATTATACCTTTTTCAAGAAATACTATTAGCCAAGAAATACTATTAGCCAATTATCATTCTCAAAAAATAAGTATATGAGCAATGTTTAAACAATAATTAGCTAATTATAGGTCATTTTGTTAAACAATACATGGGTGACTATTTCCACCAATAGGCAATCATAATTTTACAAATACTCAGGAACTTGAATCCACCATAATCTCACGATTTCCTCAACAAATACACATTATCATCACAATGCAAGTAGTCACTCAATCAACAATAAAAACCACCGAGTAAAATAAAGTCTGATGTTCAAATATATATGTTACCTCAAATAGACAACATCACCCACATCAAACAATTAACTTTCATGCAAAGGGCTACCATATCCACCATTTCATTCACTTAACCGATAATACAGTCATCAATTAAACCTTTAAGTTATCACAAAATTTAAAACCAAAATAAATTTTTCTTAAGTCACAATCATGAATTACCATAAATTTTTCTTATTGCAATTCCTACTATCAAGCAACAATAGCCCTTTTTCCATGGTACTTATTCACGTACCAACCACTTGGAATAAGAGTCTCCACAATCATATACCATTTTTACCTTACCATTTTACCAACGATAAGACCATGCCTATCATTTAGCATACTATTTTCCACTTAAATCACATAACAAGAATTCCTTTAACTATTAACACATAACTAAGTTATGACCCTTCACAATTCATAATTTCACAATCTTTCAAGAAACTATGACTCACATAAGTATCAAACTCCATTAACCTTATGCATTAATCTAAATGTTTATGTTACTTCCAATAAGACAAGAAACAATCGTAGTAAAATTCTATCACACACCACACAATAGATGGAAACTTATAAAACATACCTGTCACAAGATTCATAGTTAACCAAGCAATTACAATTCACAATAATATGAATTCAGAGAAATTTCATAATCAAGTAAGTCATCATTTGTATTCCCTTAAACATACTTCCACTAATGTTCTTGATAACCACGAGTTGATCATCTAAAACTTTATATACAACCCTTACGGCCAGATACCAATTGGAACCTTTGTGGTTTTAATTTCTGTTTCCTGTGTTATTACAAACAAAGTCAAGTGACATCTATTTACCTCGTTGAGATACCAATTGGAATTGAGAGATATCAATTGGACTCAACTCATACAAGCAACCATATGAACCACACGAGAAGGAATAAAGAAGTGTAATAATTTCCTAGAATACGTCATATGGTGTAACCCTCACTATTACATACAGTCCAGTCCATTTTGAATTTAGCTTTCCTCTAAATAGTTTGAGTGTTAAATTATATAGAATGACCCATTGTCCTGGATCAAATATCCTATGTTGAATTCGCTTATCATGCCATCTCTTTATTTGTTCTTTGTATAACTTGGCATTATCATAATCTTCCAAATGAAATTCATCTAACTCTTGTAGCTGAAGAAGTCTCTTTTCACCGGTTGCTTCCATATCCCAGTTCAGCTTCTTTACTGCCTAATAAGCTTTATGCTCTAATTCAATATGTAAATGACATGACTTACCAAAAACTAACCTATAAGAGGATGTCCCAATAGGTATTTTATAGGCTTTTCTATAAGCCCGTAGAGCATCATCTACTTCATAGCCCAATCCTTTCGATTTAAACTAACCATTTTGTCTAAGATTCGCTTGATTTCTCAATTAGATATCTTAGCTTGTACACTTGTTGTGGATGGTATATGGTAGCCACTTTATGTTTAACATTATATTTGACTAAAAACTTATCGAATAGTCTGTTATAGAAGTTGGTTCCCTCATCACTTGTAATTGCTCGTGTTGTCCCAAAATGTGTGAAGATATTTCACCATGCCATTTGCATCATTTGTGGGAAGCATTACGACTTGCCCCCATTTTGACACATAGCCTATAGCAACTAATATATACATTTTACCTCCAGATGGGATGAATGGACCCATATAGTCAATACCCCAATAATTGAATACTTCAATCTCCATAATCCCATTTAGGTACATCTCTTGTTGTCGGGATATTCTTCTAGTTCTTTGACAACTATCACAGGCTCTTACAAAAGTGTGAGTATGTTTGAACAATGTTGGCCAATAAAATCCTTATCATAGAATTTTTGTTGTTGTTCTATCATCATATGAATGGAAACTTTCTACGATGGCTCAAACCTCTTCTAATGGCACGCATCTTCTTATAAGTTGGTCTAGACCTATTTTGTATAGATATGGTTCATCCCATAAATAAAATCTATCGTCGTGTGATAAGTTGATATCCTACCTACTTATCTAGCTCTTAATCTTATGTTTTTTCTAGTATAATTGAGAAAAATAGTCTTCTATTTTATAGGTTTCTATGTTTTAGAAGTTTTCGGAAAAGATTTGAGTGAAAACAAGTCAAAACAGAGCTATTCAAAGAAATGTGGAACTGGCAGCTGAATTGGCCTATGCGCACGCGGTAGTCCCTCCGCGCACGTGATGATAAATTAAATAGAAGCCATGTGCACATGTCAGACTGCCTGCATACACAAAGGTCAACTAGATAAAGACACTTCACGTGCGCGATAAACCTCACGTGTAAGTGAAGAAGGAAAGCGTCAGCAGCAAGGCAAAATTGGAAATTCAAACTTTTGGAAACCCCAATCCACATAAAACACTTCTTAGCCATTTTGGAAGCTATCTTTGGTAAAATTTCAAAACTCTTGACAAGCTTAGAGAGTAGGTTCATCATCCTACACCATACGAGTGCAGATTTGGATGATTTCTATTGTTAAATTCTTAAATTCTATTCTTCAATCTTGCTCTTAATTTATAAATCGTAGGTATAATTGTTGAATTGAGAGTTGGGTTTTGTATTAGAGATAATACTTGTTTGGGTATTGAATTATTATCTTGTACATTCTCTTGATTAATTATGTGGGTCTGTTAAATTGTAACACCCCAGAATTCGATTAAGCTTTTAAACATAAAATCTTTGAATTTTTTTATCTTCCGAGAGATCATGAGCCCAAAGCATGAGCCGTGGATTGAACCACGAGCCATGGAATGGACTCGTAGAAAGTATTCTTCAAGTCCCTCCTCTGGTCTAATAACCGCAACTGGATTCCACAAGTCATGGTTGACTTTACGGGTCGTGGAACCCATTCGTGGAACTCAGACTGAGGGTAGCCTATTCCTCTGAGAACCACAAATAGGTTGTATGGATCATGGAAGCTTCCACAGATCATGGAACCCATCCATGTAAATCATACCTGCAGCTTATCTTTTGGCCCAGGAACCATGACCACAATCCACGAACCGTGGTTTGGTTTACGGTCCGTGGAACCAGAAGCCGAGATTTTAAGTCTGTTTTTCTTAGCTTTTATCCAGGGGTATTTTAGTAATTACCCACCCTTTTAACTCTTTAGTGAGGTCATTTTGGACTCTTTTGGTAGGGTTTTATCCCTAATTAGCCTAAGTTCTTTTCAAAACACTCATTCCACTTCTAAAAGAGGAAACAATCTCCTTCCTCCAAGCTCCAATCTCCAAGCTAAGGATTTATCTTCAAGCCTCCATTCTTCTTATCTAAGGTTTAGAAATATTCAATTCAGTTATGTAGTTATTCAATAAGGGAATTCCTTCACCCTAATGCCCCAAACCTCAATCTTCTAAATTGATTTTATGAATTTCTAAATTAGGGTTCTTACCCAAATTGGGAAAAACTTATGTATTCAGTTTTAAAGCATAAATAAATGATTTATCATCTCTTACCCATGATTTATTTAGGATTCCTTTATTGTTTTCAAAAGACCATATGAAGAATGAGTTATAGCATGATTCCCTAAATTGCATGTTTTCAAGTGAAATTGGCCAGTTTATATAACATATCCTTAAGTATTATGAAATTGTATGCCTAATTCTTCAAGCTATGAATTTAGAAATAAAAATATGTTTTGAATTATGGCTATGCTAAGATTTAAGACTTATGATTTGAGATTTGCATAACATCAGATATGTCCTTATGTTTTTCAAAATGTTTTGACATCACATATGTCACAAGTACATTATGAGCTATATGTATGTTTTAGGAGTAGTATTTAGCATCGAGTTAGACAGGGTGAGCGTACCCTTAGTACCAGAACTATGTGCCCTCGTAGGTTCATTAGCCCCTCAGTTGGGAATTAGAATTTGTGATCATGCCACAATTATGCCTTTATACCCTGGAAAGGTATATTGGGTCCTCTCGATGGGTGTATACATTGGATTTCATGTAGCTCACATGGTCAATGTCAGTTGGAGAACCACCCACAGAGATAGTTTCAGGGTTTTAAATGCATTGACTCTTTGTTTATAGATTTCAGAACTTTTACTATTACTTATGGTTTTCAAGTATATTTTGCCTATGATATTGCATTGAGTCCTTTGCGTTAAGCTTTTATCATCACAATATGATTTCAGTTTTAAAGCACGTATAACATGTTTACTTTAGATTCTGCATATCTCGTATACTCAGTACATCCTATAGTACTGACACATACTTCTTGTGTTGCATCCTATTTATAATGCAGATTCAGGCTCTTATCTTCAGACTTGTGGATAGACATCACCGGTTATCTAACTAGTGTTGGTGAGTCCTTATCATTCGTGGGCTAGTATTAGACTTGTTACTTTCATGTCTTTCTTTTAGATTTCTGAGTTAGCTGGGGTCTTGTCCCAGCAACTCCTTATGTCGTATGTAGAGGCTTTTCAGACATAGACAAATATTTGAGTTGTCATTTCAGATTGTGTTCCTTCTAGACATTTATCTATTATGGAGTTGGTTGCCTATCATGTCATTTATGCTTCCACTTTGATTCTTTGTTGTCTAAGTTACGCTAAGACCAACGGTTAACTTGGGGCACTTGTGGTGCTGGGTCCTATATTACGCCTAGGGGGTAGCCTTGGGGTGTGACAAACATGGTATCAGAGCATCTGGTTCATGAGTCCTAGGGTGTCTGAAAGCTCTATTTAGTCGAGTCTCTTTCATGTGTGTAAAGTGCGCCAAACTTATGAGAGGGAAGCTACAAGATATCTTAGTAGCAACTTCACTTCTTTTATGATCAATAGCGTGTGATAGAGTTTAACTCTATTACTCCTCTAATCTAACATTTCAGATTATGCCTCTTCACCGTGCCATCCCTTGCCGGGCCAATGCCCAAAATGCTAATCCTCTAGTTCAAGACCTCGATGTCACAAATATGGAGTTCAGGAATATAATTCATATGTTAGCTCAGACTATGGCTGCTCAGGCTAATCAGTAGGCTCTTATCCCCATCCACCATCAAGGTGAACTTGCAGCATGAGTTCGAGACTTCATTCGCATGAACCCACTTGAGTTCTGGGGTTCGAAACTTAGTGAGGATCCCCTAAATTTCATGGATGAGGTAAAGAAGATTTTTGATGTGATGCTGGTTGTTGGTATTGATGGTGTTGAGCTAGCTTCCTATCAGCTCAAGGATGTAGCTAACATTTGGTATACTCAGTGGAAGGTTACTAGGGCTAGTGACGTGGTCCTTATAACTTGGGAGTGCTTTGAGAGGGCTTTTCTTGATCGATTCTTCCCTAGGGAGTTGAGGGAGGCAAAGGCTGAAGAGTTCATAAATTTGAGGCAAGGCTCTATGTCGATTTAGGAATATAAATTGAAGTTCACCCATATTTCTAAGTATGCTCCTTCTATGGTGGCTAATATGAGGGATCAGATGAGCAAGTTCATTTATGGGATGTCAGATTTGGTGAAGAATGAGTGCAGGTCTTCTATTCTTTTGGGTGACATTGATATTTCTATACTTATGAGTCATGCTCACCAGATTGAGGGGGATAAGTTGAGGGAAATATCAAGAAAGAACAAGAGAGTCAGATCATAGAGTTTGAGTTTAGCCATCAGATGTCCGGAGGCGGATATCGTTCTTCTTTTAGAAGATGTCATCAGAACTCGTGCATTCTTCAGCTAGTGCTCCTACTCAGACCTCCAGACCTAAGCATGATAAGTTAGGTATATGATCAAGTTCGTTATCTCAGGGGAGTGTTGCAAAAGGGCCTTCCTACCCTATTTGCAGCAAGTATGAAAAGAGTCACCTTGGTGAGTGTCTAGCTGGTTCAGGTGGTTGTTTTGGGTATGTTCACTTTTGGACATCGTATTAGGAATTATCCTTCAACTAGGAAGGGACAAGGTGGTAGCAGGACTCAGTTTGCTGTAGAAGCCCTAGGAGGTCCATTGGCCTAGCAGTGTGTTGCTTCTGGTTCAGGTGGTGGTCATCCCCAAAACTACCTTTATGCCATGTCTTCTCTCCAGGACTAGTAGAGTTCCCCAGACATTATTACTGGTATGTTGAAAGTCTTCTCTCTCGATGTGTATGCTTTATTGGACCTGGTGCCTCATTATCTTTTGTGACCCCTTATGTTGCTTACAAGTTTGAATTTTTTCTGGAAAACTATTAGAATCCTTTTGTGTTTCTACTCCTATTGGTGAGTCAGTCCTAGCCAAATGAATTTACCAAAATTTCCCTATCTCAGTCCTCCATAGAGTCACTTCAGTAGACCTAGTATAATTGGAGAAGACTGATTTTGATATTATTCTTGGTATGGATTGGTTGTATGTATGTTATGCCTCGGTGGATTGTCATACTTGAGTTGTTAGTTTCAAGCTTCCAAATGAACATGTATTAGAGTGGCAATATAGTCCTCCATCCTCAAAGGGTCATTTCATATCTAATCTCAAGGCTAGGAAGATGATTTCTAAGGGATATGTCTATCATATAGTTTAGGTTATAGACACGGAGTCCAAAACCCTATCTCTCTAGTCAGTTTCTATTGTAAGTGAGTTTCCCGAAGTGTTTCCCAAGGACTTGACCGGATTCCCTCCCGAGTGGGAGATCGACTTTGGAATAGATCTTCTTCTAGATACACATCCTATATCTATTCCTCCCTATAGAATGGATCCAGCGGAGCTTAAGGAATTGAATAAGAAGTTGAAGGACCTTCTTGATAAGGGTTTTATCAAGCCTAACATCTCTCCATGGGCTACTCCAGTTCTATTCGTGCGAAAGAAAGATGGTTCTCCCAGAATGTGTATTGACTACCATAAGTTGAACAAGGTCACAATCAAGAATAAGTATCCATTCCTAGGATTAATGACTTGTTAGATCAGATTTAGGGTGCCAATTATTTCTCCAAGATTGAACTTAGATCCAGTTATCATTAGCTCACAGTTAGAGAGTGTGACATTTTGATGACAGCCTCCAAAACTCGATATGGTCATTATGAATTTATGGTTATGTATTTTGGACAAACGCGTGCTCCTGCAGCCTTTATGGAATTGATGAACCGTGTGTTGAAATAGTATTTGGATATGCTTGTGATTGTTTTCATTGATGATATTCTTATCTACTCTCAGAGTGAGGAGGAGCATGCAGACCATTTGAAAGTTGTGTTGCAAACTCTCAAGGATCAGCAGTTATTTGCTAAGTTTAGTAAGTGTGAGTTTTAGATGTAGTCTGTTGCTTTTCTGGGTCATGTTGTGACTAAGATAGTATTCAAGTTGATTCGCAAAAATTAGAGGCAGTAAAGAACTAGCCTAGGCCCACTTCCCCCTCAGATATTAGGAGCTTTTTGGGTTTGGCTGGTTACTATTGGAGATTTGTGGAAGGGTTTTCATCTATAGCTGCCCCATTGACTTGGTTGACTCAGAAGAAGGTAAAATTTCAGTGATCTGATCTATGTGAGAAGAAATTTCAGGAATTAAAGACTAGGTTGACCACAACTCCAGTGTTGACTCTACCCGAAGGCTCAGATGACTTTGTTGTGTATTATGATGCTTCTAGGATTGGTTTGGATTATGTTTTGATGCAGCGTGGTAAGGTGATTACTTATGCTTCTAGAAAACTTAAGATTCATGAGAAGAACTACCCTACTCATGATCTTGAGTTAGAGGCCGTGGTTTTTGATTTGAAGATTTGGAGACACTATTTGTATGGTGTTCATGTTGATATATTCACCGATCATAAGAGTCTTCAATATGTGTTCACTCAAAAGGAATTGTAATGACCCTTTTGGTCATTTATATATGTTCACCTTTCTTATACTGTTAGAGCTTGCCTATAGCGGCCCTAAGTCATTTATGGCTTGCTGGGACCAATAGTTTGATGCCTGGGCTGTTTGCTTGGTCTTTTTGGCAATTTCTTATTTTTAGAGCTTTAGGCTTTTCAAATTGTTGACTTCAGTTAACATTGGTAGTGAGCGTGCTCGGAATCAAATTTTGACAATTCCGTTAGCTCTGGAGCGTGGACTTTGGTATAATGGGATATTTGGCGGGATCTGGGAGCTTTTAAGATTGGAATTCTCTCTCATTTTATGTTTTCAAGCTAGTTGGGTTTGTTTGGTTGAATTTGTTCAACATTCAGAGAAGACGGACTTGGATGGAAATTCCGTCAACGCTGTTAGCTCTAGAATTTTGAGTTTATGTTAGGTAGTTGGTTGGTTTGGGTCCCGAGTGAGACGGGCTCATTTTAGATGTTTGATTGGGGTTAGCTAGTGTTTATTTGGGTCAACATTCCTCCGAGATGACCTCGTATGGAAGTTTCCTCGATTCATTGAGTCCAGAACATCGTTTCCACTCTAATAGCACTATTAGGTTTTGGGTATTGAGTTCCGATTGTGGCCGGAATGCCCCGTAAAAGTTTTTGGCTGTTGCTGGTTTTTATGATTTTAGTGGCCTTCAGCGCGATCGAGCTCCTATAGCGCGATATCGCTGGTCTGTGACTTTCCCTTCAGCACAATTGCGCTCCTGTAGCGCGATAGCGCTGGTCTGGGATCCTTCATTTGATCGCGCTCCTTTAGCGCGATAGCGCTGACTAGCGACCAAGAGCTATATAATTCTTTGGCCTTCATTTTCTAGCTAGTTTCTCATACTTTTCTCAACTCTAAACTCCAAGTTCTCCAACCAAATTGCTCTCATCAGTCCTAAAGCTTGGAGAATCCATCAAATTGTTGGGAAATCTTGTTTCCTCGTGGTTGGGTGAGTTCTTCTTCTCCAAAATTTATTTCTTCTCCATTGTTGCTACCACCATTTTTGTTGGTTCTTAAAGCTTGGAATTACTTGTAGTAACTGCCCTCTTGAGCTTTGCATGATCGTGGATTTAGAGTTTCTCACCTTCTTAGCTTGCCTTCTCGTTGTGATAAGTATCTTTTGACTAATTTCCAAATTTATTCCTTGAAATTCCACCTTTAATTCTTTACTTGAACGGTTTTGTGCCATTTTCCTTGGCCAAATTCTCTCAAATTTTGAGCATGAGCTCCCGGGATTGTAAGGAACACATGGGTATTTTTCATTTCTGGTTTTGGGTTGCAGGGCCGATGGGCCTGTTTGCGACCCAGATTTTGACTCGGTTATGTTTATGGCATTATGGGTATTTTTAGTCTTGTATTGATGTGTAGATTATTGTATTGATAATGGTTTCGCGATTTGGAGCTTCTCGAAGCAGTTTGAGCCTTGACGATGCCATCCCCGCAACTATTCATCGGACGACAGGTAGGTTATGGCTTTCCCTACCTAGACTCTGCATATATAGGCTATAATTACATTAATTAGTATCCTTGGATGGGTTGTTTTAGGTTGGTAACCCATACCTTCCTCGTATTTTATGTCTGTTAATTTCATACTTTGATTGTAGTATTCGTGTAGTATTGTGTATTACCCTTGTGGTCCTGTGTGGCCTTGTATTGACTCTGGAACATAGATGGTGGGTTATTTGGCAATGTCCACAAGTTCCGGACATAGAGATATTATTCTAGGCTGGTTATGTCTGCTGTAGAGCTGTTGGTCCTGTGTAGGGCCGGTAGGAATGTTTGTGAGCCGTTGGGCTAATTTATGTTTGTGTGCGAGCATATCATCCATGAAAAAGGTTTTTCCCTGCATATTTTATCACTATTTTGTCTTTGGGCCTACTATGGACGAATTTCTAAACCTTGCATGGCCCCGAGGGCCTGTTTTCAGTATAAATGATGATAAAATGGCATTTGGACGATTTCACACCTGATTTCCTACTGATACTAGGATCGGCTGGGCAGAGCACTAGACTTGATTTCCTACTGATACTAGGCTCGACTGGGCAGAGCACTAGACTTGATTTTTATTACTGATTTAGACCCGAATACGCTCTGGGCACCCTTGAGAGGGTTATTGAGACTTTTATCACTGATTTAGACCCAAGTATACTCCGAGCACTCTTTGAGAGTGTATTTTGAGATTACTACTACTATTTTAGACCCAATTTAATTCCAAGCACGTATTTTAAGGTTTTGGTTCTCTGAGATTTTGCATTCGTTACTGTATATGGTCAGGGACCTCCATGGTCCCTGCCGTTCCAGGACCTGGCCAAAGGGCTGAGCATGCCGGAAGAGGGGTATATAGTGTCGGATAGTGTATAGCGGGTGCATCCCACTATAGGTCCTTTTGCCGGAGTACCGAAGGAGGTGCATACAAAGTTACTATAACTGGTTCCATCATTATCATCATCATGCATATCACACTCGGATTCCACCCTTATTTGCTGTGTGTTCAGTGTACGCTCTGGTTGTATGGGCGGCCAAATGGTTTGTTTTCACTTCATTGCATTCCTTGGTTGTATGGGCGGCCGTTGGGATTGTAGGTAGATTATATTACTGCTATCATTTCATAGAGCTAGTTATGGTCCTTGGTTCTTGAGAATTGGTAAGTTTTAGCCTGTTGAGGCTCCGAGTCTTGGGCTTGAGTATTGTGGGGCTAGTGAGTCCTATATCTTTGAGGCTCCATTGTGTGTCCTCTTGAGCGGTTATGATTTATCGGACATTGTTCCTTATCTTGATTCTAAGTAGAACTCTTAGTTCGGTGGTTTAGTTATTCAATTTTAGGTTGTAAATTGTGAGATGGATCCTGGTTCATGCTTATCTTGATAGTTGGTGTTAAAAGCATGTTTCTGTTAGTGTATGCCTTCTAGTTTGATTATGTTGGATTTCCTTCCTTCTTTCCTTTTTACTTGAGGTTACTGGTATACCGCCATTTTTCTCAACTCTCTCTCTATTTTTACTTATATTGTTGTGCAAGGAGTCCAGGTGCATTTTTCCTTCTTTCACTTGTGTTCATGTGTATGTATCCTTTCTGTGCTAGCATGTTGTACTTGTAACTCCTGTTTGATTACTCTTCGTGCTAGTTCCTTGTGCTTCCTCCTTCATTTCCATGATTGTTTGCTTGTTATCTGCTATATTACTGTTTTTATATCTTATATACGCTCAGTCGGCTAATGATGCCTACTAGGTACCCGTTGCTTAGTAATTGATGCTCATACTACACTTCTGCATCTTTCTGGTATAGATATTAGTTGAGCTTTCACCGTTGATCGCGTTAGAGTCTCGTGCAGCTTTTAGGAGATTCGAGACCAGGGTGAGCCCCTGACGGTCGGGACTTATCTACATCTCATCTTTTGTACTATTACTCTTTGTATATTCGGACACAGTTGTACTGATCGTTTTGTCACTTCTAGCACTTATATTCTATTAGAAGCTTTTGTATTATCGATACCAAGTCTTGGGGTTGGTGTAGTTTCATTATGTATATATTTGGGTTATTGCTTCTGCTTTGTCTATCTTTATGTTCTGCTTATCCTTTTTTTTGTTTTTTTTGTGCGTATTGGTTAGTTAGTAGCCCATTACTAACCATTTTGGGCTATAGGGATTGGTTCACCTACTTGGGGGTTGTAGGTACCATCATGACCTAAGAAATTGGGTGGTGAAAGCTTGGTATCAGAGCTCTAGGTTCACCGGTGTCATGGTACAGAAGAAAGTGTCTAAGTAGAGTCTCATAGATTGGTACGATGATGTCCGTATCCTATCTGCGGGAGGCTACAGGGCATTGTTAGAAAGAGTTCCATATTTTTGGCTCTATATCGTGCGTTCCTGGCTCTATTGACTTCTAAACTTTGGTTGTTTCATTCCTTCTCAGATGCCTAAGATGAGTTCAACAACGGTTGGTGTCGAGGCTTCTGTACATGTTGCTTCATTGCTTCCGTCAGTGCCAAGGCTTCAGAGTTAGAGTTTACCACACCAGATAAGGGTGGGGAGTCAACCTAGCCTCCGATTGGATTTATAGCAACTCTACTTCTTCAGGACACCATGGCTAGGACTTTAAGTCCTCCGGTGGGTGTTTCAGTACCCAGTTCTATGAGTGGTGCTTCAGTTACGGTTGAGCTTCAAGTTCTTCAGCATGGTTGTATGTTGGTAGTGGACTGTGAGGCAAGATTTCACGAGATGGGTAGGCGTACTGCTAGGACTGTACCATCAGAGTTTGATAGGGTTCACAACTTTCTTGGAGGTTTGATTTCACAGCGTTGTTTGGCGACCGAAAATTTGGTTACAATTGGGACTACCTTCCTTCAGGTAGTGGATAATGATTGGGTTATTAAGGGTTTATGCTATGAGGCTTATGGAGGTAGTGCTAAGAAACGTCATCGCCAGGATAGTTTCCGAGGTTCTCAGACTCGAGGTAGGGGATTCTCCACCAGAGATAGGTTTTATTGCTTCTTATCTACCAGGCTAGTTTTAGTTGCTCTGCAGGTTTCAGAGGGTCGTGGCACTTAACATATTGAGCTTAGCGGACATGGTTTGGGTAAGATCCCTCGAGGTTTGCTTTCAAGTTGTGTAGGCCATGGTGGCCTATCAGGTTCATTGCGATCTTCTCGCCCGTATATACCCAGTGGGATTTGCTTTTAATGCGGTGTGCATGGGCACTTTTCTAGGGATTATCCCATGATTCTATCTTCTAGTCCGCAGGGTCAGCAGGTGTTATCTCCCAGGGCTTCAGTGCCACTGGCTAGAGGTGGAGTGCAGGGTATTAGGGGTGGTACCCAAATGGTTAGAAGTGGCTTTCGTTTCGATGGTTCAGGTAAAGGTTGTTGTCAGTGTGGTGAGTGTTGGCACTTTGCTAGAGATTTCCCCACGATTGTCTATCCTGGTCAGCCTAGTTGTTATGATTGTGAAGAGATTGGTCACCTTTATAGATGTTGTCCCCCATAAGGGACGGTTAGGCCTTCAGCTTCAACTACTCAATCCAAGGTTAGACCCTTCAGTTTGATGCCTCTCTTAGTGGGCCTGGGGTAGAGGTTCCTGATATCGTTGCACCAGGTAAGGCTTTTGTTACCCTTTGACTTATGATAGTACTGTTCGCGATGTGATTCTTTCCCTTCTATTATTTATTTGCTTATATGCCTATCTGCTACTTGTTTAGTTGTGTGACTACCTGAGATGTAGTGTTTGTGCATTGTTTTCTTGGTAGTTTATTCCTTAGTAGTGGATGGGTCGAGTTATCCTTGATACGTGTTTACCCGGAGTTGTAGCTCGTGGGTAGCTCTTATTAGTCTGTTTCTTGTTGGGTTTGTTTCCTGTTTCGTGGTGGCTCTAAACTTGTGTTGAGCCTTCCTTGTTGAGCGGTACTAGATGGTAGTTGCCTAGGCCATTTTCTAGTGTTTCTAGAAGTCCTTATGTTGGTTTGGTATTACCGGTGGTTGTGCCGGAGTTTGAGCCTTGTCTTAAGTTGGGAGGTGTCGGTTATGCTAGCGTGCATAGATTTGTCTTGTTTTTCTGGTGATTAGAATTGACCCTGTTTATTTGGTTGGTTTAGAAGGTTGGCAGGTATGTGGGTTACTCCCATAATCTCCCTTAGTTTCTTGTTCGGTTGGGTTGTCTTATTGTTTTCCCCAGTTCCAGTTGGAGTGATTTTCGATCGTAGTTCTCTGGTTGAGTTTGACTACGAAATTGTAGCTAAGTGTGCCAGTAATAGTTGTAGGATCTAAGGGAACAACTCCAGAGTCTTCTGAGAAAGAATTTGTGGAATTAGTGTATCCTTGGAAAGGGTTTCGTTTGGTTTACAAAAGAAGGGTGATGACTCCTTGCTCGTGCTTGTGTGTTTTAGTAGCTGACTGAGGTGACGACTGAGAGATGGGTTTGGGTTGTGTGTTGGTGATTTGATTTGGCCATTTACAGATTGCAATGGCTTTTCCTTCGATTGGTTTGAGTTTTCAGTACCATCTACGGATTGGGAAAATTGTGTATTCATGGCCTAGTTGTCTCTAGCTCTATTAGTGTTCTTCGATGGTGGATAAGTCTACTTATGGGTTTCGACAGGGGCATTGATCGGCAATTGAGGTTGTGTTTCAGAATTATGGTTTGGAAAACTACTCCGGATGGTTCGTGGTTGGTTCTTTTCAGTTGCAGCTCCTTGGGTTGGAAGGCAATGAGTCTAGACTATTTAGCTTACCCATTTTCAGTTATGGAGTGACAATTGGCCTTGGACAACTAATCCTTGGCTAACCCTTGAGTTAGGCTGGACATTTCAGATATCAATGGTGTTCTAATTAGTATGAGGTTCCTTCTACCCTAGTTGTATAGACTCAGCGGCATAAGTTTGAGATTCAGCAGTGGTGTATGCTTTTTGTGATCAGGTTGTGCAGAGTAAGACTAGCGATCCTATTATGAGTTCTAATGGTACTTGGAGATTGATCTCCATATTCATTTCTGAGAGTTTGAAATGCTTATTTTGTTAGGTCCTCAAGAGTTGTCTTTTATATGAGGTTCCAATGTTGGTTAGACTCGGCCAGTATGGACTAGAAGTTCGGTATGATATATGCTTCAAAATGGTTGGTTGTGTGCAGATGCAATAGGACAGTTGATTTGAGCCAAAGAGGTGAGTTGATGGTTTTTGAAAAATTTCTACAACTAGATGGTGACTTGGGACTTCAAACACCCTTTCCATTGCTTACAGGTGTCCTGACTTGATATTCGTGGTATGGTAGACTCCTTCCTGAGTCGAGAATTGGAAAGCAATTTCAAATCCGAATGGCATCTGAGTATTCGGAGTAGCAACAGTACTTCTTAGAGTTTGGAGCTTAGTGATGGTTACAGACTTCGTGGTAGGCTTACCACACTCCTTGTAGGGTCTTGGTTTTGGTTTGGGTCTGTCAGGAAGGTTGTTGATAAGTCGGTAATCAATCAACTTATTGAGCTTATATCCATGAATTATTTCTATCTTTTCAATAGATTTAGAGGTTCTTATGGCCTTTATTGATGTCTATGCAAGTATTTTTTTTATAGATGATGATAAACAAGGAAATGGACTCAAAAAGAGCCAAAAAGGAGTGAAGTGTGAAGTGTTCAAACTGAAGATTCTGACTGAAGATGCGATGACCGTGCAAAATGCACAAGCCGAGGTGCAAACCGCACCACCTCCACACGAATTTCAAAAGTCATTGAAGAGTTGGTCAAGTGGTATGTCACCGTGCAACACATACATCCTAAGGTGCGAACTGCACCCCTTTCGCATGGAGCTTCCAAAGATAGCTGAAGTCACTGGTTCAACAGGAGGCAGTGTGCGACGCGCACATCACAACGTCCGATCCGCACGTCGCGCCGCACACTGCCTGAAGGGCATTTTTGTCCTAATTTTTAGTGACATTTTGGGAAACTATAAAAGGCCCATTCACGCACAAATGTACATAGCTTTTATCATTCTGAATATTTTGAAGACCTTTTAGCTTGGAGACTAAGTTTTTCACCTCCATTGAGAAGATGATTTCAATCTAATTCTCTTGGTTAACAATTGTGTACTCAAATTGAAGCTAGAACTTAAGATTTGGCTCTAATGGAAGGGATTTTGAATTACCCAGCTGGTATCTCTTTCTCTCTCACCATGAGTGGCTAAATTCTCTTGTCTTGGGGTGCATTGATGATGGGTGTTTAAGAAATGGGTGTGGGTGTTATCTATTCTTGCTTATAGTTGCTTAATTAACATGGATCTAACAATTTCACCTAGTTTTAATCCTAAAATTAGTAGTTGCAAACATTAATTTACTTTACTTGACTATGTGATTGCTTGAGAAAGAATTTCATAGTTTCGGATGTGAGATTGTTAGTGGGAACTTGGGATTCCACACAAATTTGAGGCTAGGGATAGCTCTTATCGTCAGATTCTCCCATTTAAGGGTCTAAGCTAGAGATAGTGTGACCTCCCAAGCTAGATTGGTTGTTTATTGGTAAAATAGATGATGCTCTAACCGAGATCATCGTAAATAAGATTGTTGATCGAGAGATAAGCAAATCTTACTTATGACCAATGCAATTCATGTCACTAAGCAAGCATAGGTATGAAATTGTAATTACCCAAACCCATAACAAAAACCCCATCGTATATGCATCCCTAGTCATCAGTTAAACTTGGTACATCTGCTTTAGTTTTCTTGTATTTAATTGAATTGTGATTGTAGTGACAAGTTTCCTAATTCCCCCCATTTTTTTACTTTTTGTTTTGGGCAATTACTCTCATCTTGAACTCAATTTTTTACAATCGAAATTTGGTTGCCCCAAGTCCCTTGGGTATATCCCCGACACTCATTGGGCTTATAAATATTGTTTTGTTGCATTATCGATGTGGCCTCCTAATTTGAGAGCACGATTTGAGCGTTCATCAAAAATGGCACCGTTGCCGGGGACTTGAGTTGATAGTTATTTTTGATTGTTGTTTTGAAGTCACCTTTAGAGTGTTTGCTTCTTTTACTTTTGTTTTTTGTTTGCGTTGATTGAATAGGCTAGCCCATGAATGAGGCCAACGACAACGAGAGCGTTGACAGATTTATTGAGCTCGATGAGGTTGAGCCTATGATGCAAAGAGGTGTAGGTGCAATCCGCCTACCTCCCACGGTGGAAAATTCTCTCTTCCATGTGACTAGCCCCATGCTCCACCTAATCCAAATGAAATGCCTCTTTTGTGGAGCAACACATGAAGATTCCAACTGACATATTTGGAATTTTGTGGAGATTTTCCAACCGTTCATCTTTCAACAAATCTCCCAAGAGTCCATCCGATTGCGCCTATTCCCTTTCTCCTTAACAGGGGAAGCCACAACTTGGTTGGAAGAGTTGGCGGATGACTCTATCACATCTTGGGCCGAGTTGGTTGAGGCATTTACCTCGAGATTCTTTCCTCCATCTCGAATGATGAAGCTAAGAGATGAGATTACAAACTTTAGGCAGCTCCTGGATGAGCCTTTACATGAAGTTTGGCTGAGGTTCAAAAAGAAGTTTCTCTTGTGTCCAAACCATGATTTTCTGAACAACGTATTGCTATAAACCTTGTATCGATCATTGAACTCTATGAACAAATCGGTGGCCGACAATACAACCTTCATGGACTTAGAGTTCTCCATTGCCTCGACTTTGTTAGAGCAAATGACAAAGACCAATCAAGCTTGGCATACAAGATAAGCGGATGTGTTAACTTTGGTTGGACCCTCATTCATCTTGATTACTGAATCAAGGAAATAGAAGGAGGAGCAAGATGAGACAATGGCCAAAATGATGACACAAATTGATTTGATGGACAAGCATGTGATGGGAGCTGGTGGTGCTAAGATAGTGAATGTAGTGAGTACACCAGAAATCAAAGGTAGTGATGATGAGCTTATGAATTTGGTTGATGGAAAACTATGTTTTGTGTCAGCGGGTTCTTGTCGGTAACCTACCAACTTATTGAGCCTATATCCATGAATTATTGTTATGTTTTGAATTGATTTAGAGGTTCTTATGACCTTTATTGATGTCTATGCAGGTAATTTGGATAGAAGAAGAGAAACAAAGATATGGACCCAAAAAGGAGCTAAGTGTGAAGAGTTGAGAAAAGATGGAGAATCTGCCGAGAGGTGCGGTTGCAATACGACACGCATAAGCTGAGGTGCGGTTCGCACCTCCTCCGCATAAAGCTGCAAAGATGACTGATGATTCTGCTATGGCATGTGGTCTCCATGAGACGCGCATATCTCGTGGTGCGAAATGCATCACCCTCCGCACAAGGCCTACCTAAGCGACTGAAGTCACTGGTCAACCTGAGGTCGGTGTGCGATGCGCACACTGCGACGTGCGAACCACACAACGCGTCACACACTAATCGGAGGGCAATTTTGTCCTAAATTTATATGATGATTTTGGGAACATATAAAAGGCAATTTTAGGCTTGTTTTGTATATACAATTCAGAGTAGAGGATTTCAGTAGAGAACTTTGAGATATTTTTGGCTTGTAAACACTTTTCTCCATCTCCATTGAGAGAGGGTTTTCAATCCAATCTTTTGGTTAACAAATTTGTGTGCTAATTTGACTCTAGAACTTGAGAATCAACTACAATGGATTGTAATTTGATGTACCCAGTTGGTATATCTTCTTCTCCTTCTATGGGTGGCTAATTTCTCTTGTCTAGGGGTGTATTAATGATGGGTGCCTAGCTAATGGGTGTGGGTGTTGCTAAATCACTCATATAATTTCTTATCTGATATGGGTCTAGTAATTTCACCATGTTTTAATCTAATAATTTGAGGTTGCAAACATGAATTTACCTTACTTGGCTAATTAGTTGCTCGAGAGAGAATTTTGTAGTTGTGGATGTGAAATTGCTAGTGGGCACTTGGGAATCCATTTAGATTGGAGGCTAAACATAGCTCCAATAGAGGAATCTCCAATTTAATGGTCCGAGCTAGAAATAGGACGACCTCCCCAAGCAAATTTTGGTTGGTTATTTAGCACACCGAATGATGTTCTAGCCGAAGTCATCGAATATGTGGATGTTAATCGAGAGATAGCATTCCACACTTATGACCAATGCTACCCGTGTTAATTGGTGAGAATTTGAGTGAATTAGTGATTACCCTATCCTATAGCGAATGCCCCATCGGAAATGCACCCCTTGTCATCTAGTTCTATTTGGTCTCTATTTCATAACTTTTATTTGAATTGAGTTAGTAGTGACAACTTTCCCAATTCTCCCATTTTATTGCTTTGGTTTTGTTGAACAACTACTCTCTCTTTGAAATCGCTTCGCACAATCTTTAATGAGCTAAATCACGTCCCTTGGGTTTGACCCGACATCCATTGGGTTATAAATTTTGTTTTGACTATGCAATCGTCGTGACCTCCTTATGTGGAGAACACGATTTGAGAATTTATCAAAAATGGCGTCGTTGCTGGGGACTTAAGTCTTATCTAGTTTTTGATTGTTGTTGTAAAGTCAACTTGAGAGTGGTTGTTTTCTTTTACTTTTTGTTGTTTTTGAGTGTTGGTTGAGCAGGTCGGCTATGGAAGAAGCCGAGGACAATGAGAGCATTTGCGGCTTTGATAACGCCAACGCTGCTAAACCAATGATGCACGAAGGTGTATGTGTAATCCGCCTACCTCCCATGGTGGGAAATGTTGTCTTCCATGTGACAAGCACCATGCTCCATTTTATTCAAATGAAGGGTTTGTTTAGTGTAGATGCCCACGAGGACGTCAATCGGCATATTCAGAATTTCATGGAGATTTGCCAACCATACATGATCCACAATATCTCCCAAGAGTCCATCCGATTTCGTACTCCCTTTATGTTCAATGGGGGAAGCCACGACGTGGTTGAAAGAATTGTCAGATGGATCCATCACATCTTTGGCCGAGTTGGTTGGGGCAATCACCTCGAGATTCTTTCCTCCATCCCGAATGATGAATTTAAGAGACGAGATCACCAACTTCAAGCAACTTCCGGACGAGCTCTTACATGAGGCTTGGTTACGCTTCAAGAAGAAGCTTATTTTATGCCCAACCCATGAGCTGTCAGACAATGTTTTGCTTCAAAGCTTCTACCGGTCATTGAATTCTATGAAAAAAACAATGGCTAATAGCCTCGGGGTGGCATTTTTATGGACATGACATACCCTATTGCCTCGGCTTTCCTAGAACGGATGATGAAAACTCATCAAGCTTGGTATACCCGGGACGTAGATTTACCTACCTCAGGAGTAACCCCCTCTATCTTGGCTAATGAAATTAGAAAGAGAGGCACAATTCAAGATGAAACAATGGCCAAAATGATGGCCCAAATCAACCTCTTGGCAAAGCATGTGATTAGTACAAAGGGGGCAAGTGTAGTAGACACCCTGGAAATAAGAGCCAGTGATGAGGAGCTTATGATGGTGGTTGACAGGAAGTTGTGTTTTATGTCGGAGGGTTATCGTCCCGGGTATTATCGCCCAAAGGAAGAGAACCAAGGTTGGAAACAAGATGATCGGGACAGGTATGATGAGCGGTACAATCATCGAAGTGTTTAGGCAACCCTAATCAAATTGAATTCCCTCCACCAACCAACCACAAGCAATACCGAGCATTCCAAGTTAGAGGGCATGTTGTCCTTGGTGATGGAAAAGGTGGATACAACACACGCCGGGGTACATGAGCTCAAGAGAGAAGTCTCCACCCTTCACAGAATCGTGAGCTCTCATTCAACCTCCATCATGCAACTTGAGGCCCAAATGGATCAGATTACTGTTCAAATGAATTCGAGGGTAAGGACCCCACTTCTTAGTGACACCACTAAAAATCCTAAACTCGATAGGCACATCATGGCTGTTGTTACTAGGAGTGGTCGAACAACCGATGAGATAAGGGAACCAGTTATGGAACCGATCGCACAACCAAAAGATTTGATAGTTGAAATAGGCAAGAAACTAAGAGATGACGAGGTGAAGCACGAGAATGTAATTGATACCCCGGAGGTAAGGAAAGAGCCTGAAGCATCGAGTGCACCGATAAATGTTGGGAGTGATAAAGATAAGGAAAAGGTCAAGACCTCCCCCAAAGAAGTCATTGATAACAAGGTGGACTCTCCTCTTGTACATAGCATTCCAACCACTACACCCAAAGTACCTCCTTTGTATCCTCATCAGTAAAATAAAAAGAAGGAAGAGCAAAAATTTAGCAAGTTTGTTGACATGTTCAGCAAGCTATCAATAAACATTCCTTTTGTTGAATCTTTAATACAGATGCTAGGATACTCCAAGTTTATGAAAGAGTTACTTAAAAAGAAAAAGGTGGTTGAAGTGGGCATGGTTGAGATTTCACATAGTTGCAGTTCAGTGATGACTAGCAATGTGGCCACAAAGAGGGATAATTCGGGTGCGTTCACCATACAATGGACGATTGGTTTGTTTGTGTTCCGATGGGCCTTGTGCGACTTGGGGACAAGCATCAACTTGATGCCCCTTTTGAGTTTTCAGAAGTTAGGATTGGGCACCCCAAGCCCACTTGTATGCGGCTACTGATGGATGATAGGTCAATTAAGCACCCTGTGGGAATCTTATTTGATGTTTTGGTAAAAGTGGACAAACTAATTCTTCCTGCGGATTTTTTCATCTTGGACTTTGAGGTAGATGTAGAGGTGCCTATTATTTTGGGATGATCGTTGCTAGCCACCGGGCGGGTCCTTGTTAATGTCGAACTCGGAGAACTCAAATTCTGAGTGGGGGATGAGGTAGTGACCTTCAATGTTTTCCAACCGACTAAGCCTCCAGACGATTTGAGAGTCATATCTGTGATAGAATTTGAGGAAAAAAAGGATGATACCCTTGGAGAGTGTGAAGTGTGTAAGGCACCAGCAGTTGATTCATTGCAGGATGAACAGCTTGATGGCATCTCTAAGGTGTCAATGGACCAATGTCCCTTGTTAGAATGGGACCCCGCTAACCAGATTAGCATTCCTTCTGACAACAGTTGAGGATTGAGGTACCATCGTGAAGCCACGATGTAAAATCAAGTGCTTCTTGGGAGGCAACCCAAGTGTCTTTTCTTTCACTTTCCTCACTTTTTGTTGTTTTTGTGTTTTTAGGTAATTCATGAAGTGGAAAATAAAATTGAGCACTAAGTACGGCTGGACCCTATTGTACGGAGGACTATGCGGACCGTAAGAGCAATTGTGCATGTCGCACAGCCAACCACACACAAAAATAGAAGGCCTGGAGGAAAAGTGAAAAATGAAGGTGACATGCGCTGGGCTGTGCGAGCCGCACAAGCCCAAGTGTGTGTCTCACCTCCATCGCACAAGGAAATAGATGCCTGGGCAGACCCAGGGGAGAAAAAAAGGGCATGTGCGATACACCATACGGTCCGCACCTTACATGGTGTGAATCGCATGTCGCGGCGCACATGAGGTAAATTTGAATTTTTAATTGACCTAACCCGTTGATCGATCCGACCCGGAGATGACTCGACCGACTTTTCTTCTTCTTTTTATTTTAAATCTGCATCTCTCTCGTCTTTGTCCACCATTTTTCTATGCAACACTCATAATCCTCCACCACAATTCTCTCCTAAACCTTCAAACTCCCACAAATCCTTCTCCTCCTCTTACCCCATCTTCTCCACCACTTCACCACATCGCCGCCGTTATTCTCCGGGAGGTCTTGTGGGTCACCATTGTTGGAATAAAAAAAAAAGCTTTAATTTTCATTCTTCCCTTCGCAATCTTCACTTGTAGTAAGTTCCCCGACGTTAAATAGTTATTTTTATGATTGTTGGGAACTCATATTGTGAAGCATGCTTAGTAGATTAGCCATGTTGATAATGGGTGAGACCCAAAAATTTTGGGTCCCTAATTTTGGATTGTAATGGTGAAATCTTTTATTGTCAACTTGGTAGATGGTAAATCTTAACTATGCATGTTCGGTAGTAATGTTTAGCCTTAATATCTGTGATGGGGTAAAGTCTGAGTAACCCACTTGTGACTAGTGCTTGATTTGGCTCGATGATAGATTGGGTGACGTCGTTCTTAAGGGAAAGTCATAATTAGTCATGAGGTTTTGATTGATAATTGATAATTAAGGTTGAATGTTGCCAATTGTAGGCCCATGATTCTTATTGAAAATCCAGTTGGGTTATATGATCTTGTGCGGGAAGGGGGTTAATTGTTTATATGCTATCGGTGCCTATTATTGCAAGGAGGGATTGATGTTCCCGATGATAGACAGGGTAACGTCCATCTTAAGGGAAGTCGTTGAGTCCTTTCTTATTGGTTATGTGTTATTGGAACTCCAGGGAAGTCTGAGTACCCCAAAGTTATGGTCTTGAATTCCCCTTTTCCCCCCTGTTATTATGAATTAGTCATGTGTGGTGCTAAGTGTTGAAACACATCTCGCTCTATGGATCATATGCGTAACTCACAAGAACACAAGGAACCAAAACTTTCAATTGTGTCCTTGTGCATTTTGCATACGATGCATAGATCTGATATGCGGGTGGCCCAAGGCATCGCCCCAAGTTGAAAAGAAAGTGAAGCACACTGCCTTGAGAGGTGAAGTTCGGTGCAACGCACACTTCAGCTGGTGCAGTTCACACCTAATTCACACCAAAAAGAAAAAAAATTACTGAAAGAATCTGTCAGCTCATGTGATGGCATCTGCGGTGTGCACTTGTGCTGGTGCAGTTCGCAGGTGAATCGCACGAGCCAACAACTCCCTTCTCTACTTTTTCACTTCACTGATCCCCAAATTTCTTTTAGTAGTATATATTTCTATTGTATGCTCCTAAAACTGAGTCATAGGACTATGTATTCCAATAGGCACAATCAAAAGAGACGCGCCCTAGAGCCCACTCCGACTAAGGGAGTTTCCATATATGAGGTAGGACATTATGAGTCGAGGGTTCGCTTTGGGCTTAAGGGAATGCAAGCCTATTATATTGATTTCCAGAAGCACCCATTCTTGGAGGAAAAGGGATTCAATATATATGATTTCCAAGAAGAGTTCCCAAACATGCCAAAGCAATTTCGCATAAGGGCTTGGGAGCATTTTTCCATAACACCAGGCCACTACTTTCCTGAGTTGGTATGAGAATTCTATGCTTCATACAGGGCCAACTTTGACATGATTAATCCTAAAGGTCCTCTAAGTAGGTCACAATGCCTCAGCTCAATTTTGGTACGGGGTAAAGAAGTGAATATCACCCTAGAAGCCATTCATTCTGTCATATGGGACGATGAACCAATCCCTAAATCAAGGTACATGGAAAGTATGGTGAAAAAGGACGAGGAATACAAACGGATTCCTAGTGTGATTGCAGAAGGAGAACCCCTTTGGGCCACCGCAAGGGGACCGATTTATCGCTCGGATCTCAGATTCGAAGAACGCATGTGGCTCGATTTTGTGAGCACCAGATTCATCCCGACTAGACACACCACTAAAGATTCCATTGAGATGGCCATGCTCCTTTCATACATTATGAGAGGCCTCAGTGTGAACGAGGGCGAGATCATAGCTGAACATCTCAAGAGAAAAGCACGACATGATGCCACATCCATGGCATTCCCCATTCTCATCACCTTTCTATGCATTCAAGCTGGTTGCCCCTTGTTTCGAGGATTCGACAAGGCTAGGCAAGCTACAGGTATGGTTTGCCTAGACACAAAGAGGAATAAAGATGCTCCGCACGTCAAGAAGAGGCAACTTGAATAGATTTCTGAGGCCACCAGACTCAATATTCGGGGTAGAAACATAGTGCATGATCAAGAAAGAAATTCACCTGCCTCTCAAGAAGCATCGAGTACCATCCATGGAGTATCATAAACCAACCCTCCGGGTAATTTACCCAGGCTTTCTCAAATTACCTACAAAACTGAGGAATGGTTGCATAAATTGGCTAGAGAAATTCTAGCTTTAATTGAATCTGCTATCAAGTCAGCCCTCAAACTGGTGGTGTCAGTGTGAGCAAGCTCTGTGCTAGGGCGGACACTATGGAACCAGAGGTTGAGAGGTTTAAGAAAATGTTCCTACCTGTTGAAGAAAATTGGGATCTTAACCTACCAGCTCCAGGATTGAACTTCCCTACAAGATGTACTAGACCTCCAGATACTTGGTGCACAAGTTGGGATCCTGATCAAGAAGACAATCCTGAGATGCAAGAAAATGGGACACCGGAAAAAATCATCCCATACAACATAGAGTTGGTCATCCACCATCAACCAACACCTCTAGCACCATATGTGAGGAGATGGGGACTTCAGCAAAAATGGTTCTCATATCACGAATTAATGACATATGAGTGCAGGTAGTTTGTAGAGCCCTCGCGCCTCCTTGAGGTCCGGTGGGATCCATCAAACCCTCCGTTGAACGATTTTCAGGTAGATCCAGCATATGCTTGCATACCACCACTAGCACCACCAGCTCCACCTTCATCTCGACCACCTCCTCAAGTCTATTCACGAAGGAGACGTTGGCATCAACATTAAGCCTACTCAGGGAGTTTTTGGCACTCATTCTTATTTCATTATCTTTTTGTGCATCGTGGGCTATGCTTATTTTAAGTTTGGGGGGAGTATGTAAGAATTAACTTTGGTTTGGTTGTGTTGTGATTGACATTGCACTCACCTGGCCTTTAGCCTATGTTTTGCTTTACTTGTTTACATTGATCTTAATTGTGCCCTCGCCAGGCTTGAATTTTATTGATGTTATGCAGGGTTGGTCTTATATGCCCCATTATACTACCCGTGCCTTGGAAATGCGCTAAATGCCTACACCGAGGCTTGTTCTTGATTGATTCATGAGCGCGAAAAAATTGCGGATCGCCTTATTAATAGTAGTGTGGAAATAAACTCCGAGGGTTTTCTTAATACTATGGTTATTTCCCAAGGAGCAAAAGTTTTGGTTATTTTCTTTTTCTTTTCTTTTGTTTTTGTGTGTCAAACCGGGTTGGTGTTTCCCTATGATAGTTTAAGAGGTGACTTTCTTAAGGAAAATGCCAAGTTTAGTTTAGAATTGAGTCCATAAATGCTTGTCTCAAAATGGGCCCACCAAAAAAAAATCTTGGGAATTGTTTTTGGAAAAGTAAAGGAATAAGGGAAATGAATTTTGGAGGAAAAGTGTTCTCTTGTCATGACCTGCACACTCTTGCTTTGGCTTGATTGACTCACAAACGAGTAATGAACTCGGAATAGCTTGTCAAAAGTCATTTGCCCCAATTGATTGTGGGACTAATGGATGAAGTCTTGTGGCATGATGCATTGTGTAGTGAGGCTTTATCTTGATTCTTGTGCATAAGTGTCGTCTTTCCCAGAATGTGATTCAAGGCAAAATTGTAGGTGTAACCAAGCTTGGAAAATGACCTTAGGCCCTTTTTTATAGCCACTTCACTCAAATGACCTCCCAATGACATCAAATCCTAGTGAACCCCTTTGAGCTTGTGACCATTCTTTGACACCTTTGTAACACCGTGACCTTTTTGGAACCTCTATCTTGGCATCCATCCTCCCTTATTGCTTGAAAATGAAATATAGGCTAAAAGCCTAAGTTTGGGGGGGGGGGACAAATGACATAGACAAATTCCTAAGTTTGGGGGTGCATGTGATCAAACGAGGAGAAGAAAAGAAATGCACTTCAAGTGCAAGGTAGCACCTTGATTCGAGAATTGAAAATTTCTCCAAAAAGACCAATTCAATGAGCAAATTGAAAAGCAAAAATAGGTGCTACCAAGTAATGGTGATATAAGGTGTGAATAATCATGAGGTTAAAAGGAGAAATCTTGGGTTCTGTGAGGGAAAAATAAGGTGAAGTTGGAAATTGAAAAATGTGAGTGGCGTTTGAAATGACAAAACAAAAAGCATTAGGGAGGTGTAATCACTTGAACCAAATGATATCCTCACCTTAGCCCTAGCCAGCATTATAACCCACAAGTCCTTGCTGATTCCGAGCTTGGCTACCCTACATTAGTAGCGATTTACATGAAGGGCAAGCCTATGGTTCGATGCGTATGCACTTGAACTTCCTTGAGAAAGTGAGAGTCTTCTTGGTTCTCTTATAATCCCGTATTTTGTGAATTGAATGATTGTGAGTGGGATTATCTCTTATGGTGAGTGGCATCATGCACTCGAATTGAAGCTTAGAGTCTCTATTTCAATTGAGGGAATGAATGAGATAGGTTGTGTGGCGAATATCGAGACAAACCTTGATGGTCCATGCCAATGACTTGAGAATCTTAAATGTCTTACTTTAAATTCCCTTTGAGTTTTGAATGAAACATGATGCCTTTTGAACAAAAGGTTTTGAAATGAGCAATTGCCTTGAGCGTGTGGGGGTCCAAATTGAGATAAGCATTGTAGTTGAGTCTTTTGTTTGTTTATTTTTATTAAATTTTTAGTGTAGAATATTTTTTGTGCCTTAATTAAGCCTTAGCATAATTCATTCCTTGCCATGTAAGTATCTTGCTTGAGGACAAGCAATAATTCAAGTTTGGGGGTTTCATAAGTCGGTAACCTACCAACTTATTGAGCCTATATCCATGAATTATTGCTATGTTTTGAATTGATTTAGAGGTTCTTATGACCTTTATTGATGTCTATGCAGGTACTTTGGATAAAAGAGGAGAAACAAAGATATGGACCCAAAAAGAGCCAAAAAAGAACTATGTGTGAAGAGTTGAAAAAAGCTGGAGAATCTGCCGAGTGGTGCGGTGGCTATGCGACACGCACAAGTCGAGGTGCGGTTTGTACCTCCTCCGCATAAACCTACAAAGATGACTGAAGAATTTGCTATGGCATGCGGTCTCCATGAAACGCGCACATCTCATGGTGCGAAACGCATCACCCTCCGCACAAGGCCTACCTAAGAGACTTCACTGGTTAACCTGAGGTCAGTGTGCGACGCGCACACTGCGACATGTGAACCGCACGCCGCATTGCACATCACCCGGAGGGCAATTTTGTCCTAAATTTATGTGACAATTTTGGGAACATATAAAATGGAATTTTAAGCTTGTTTTGTATATACAATTCAGAGTAGAGAATTTCAGTAGAGAACTTTGAGATATTTTTGTCTTGTAAACACTTTTCTCCATCTCCATTGAGAGAGGGTTTTCAATCCAATCTTTTGGTTGACAAATTTTTGTGCTAATTTGACTCTAGAACTTGAGAATCAACTATAATGGATGGGAATTTGATGTACCCAGCTGGTATATCTTCTTCTCTTTCTATGAGTGGCTAATTTTTCTTGTCTAGGGGTGTATTAATGATGGGTGCCTAGCTAATGGGTATGGGTTTTGCTAAATCACTCTTATAATTGCTTATCTAATATGGGTCTAGTAATTTCACCATGTTTTAATCTAATAATTTGTGGTTGCAAACATGAATTTACCTTACTTGGCTATTTAGTTGCTCGAGAGAGAATTTTGTAGTTCTGGATGTGAAATTGCAAGTGGGTACTTGGGAATCCATTTAGATTGGAGGCTAGACATAGCTCCAATCGCGGAATCTCCCATTTAAGGGTCCGATCTAGAAATAGGAAGACCTCCCCAAGCAAATGTTGGTTGGTTATTTAGCACACCAAATGATGTTCTAATCGAAATCATAGGATATGTGGATGTTGATTGAGAGATATCATTCCACACTTATGACCAATGCTACCCATGTCAACAGGTGAGAATTTGAGTGAATTAGTGATTACCGTATCCAATAGCGAATGCCCCATCAGAAATGCACCCCTAGTCATATAGTTCTATTTGGTACACCCATCTCTATTTCATAGCTTTTATTTGAATTGAGTTAGTAGTGACAACTTCCCTAATTCCCCTATTTTATTGCTTTGGTTTTGTTGAACAACTACTCTCTCTTTGAAATGGCTTCGCATAATCTCTAATGAGCTAAATCAGGTCCCTTGGGTTTGACCCCGACATCTGCTGGGTTATAAATTATGTTTTGACTATGTGATCGTCGTGACCTCCTTAAGTGAAGAGCACGATTTGAGAATTTATCAGTTCTCATCTCGGGTATTATCACCTAAGGGAGGAGACCCAAGGTTGGATTAGATATAAAGAAAGAGATAGAAATTGGCGAGATAGAGACAAGGATGGTGATCATTTTAATCACCAGAATTCAAATACCTATATCCCTCCGAACAAAGCAGACTCTCTCTACCAACCGGGCATAAGCAACCCTAGTCAATCGAAGTTGGAGGAGATGTTGTCCTTTGTTCTTAAGAAGGTGGAAACCACAAATACGGAAGTGAGCCAGCTAAAGAGTGAAGTTTCAACACTTTATCAAACTGTGAGGTCTCACTCAGCCTCGATCAAGCATCTTGAGGCCTAAATGAACTGAGGTAGTATCGTCGTGCCTCAACGTTAAATCAAGCGCTGCTTGGGAGGAAACCCAAGTTTCTTTATTTGTTTTTAGTTATCTTTTGTTGTTTTTGGTGTTTTTGTAGGGAATGCATGGATGGAAAAATTTAACAAGGGAAAGCAAGGAAAAAAAGGGCTGTGCGATGGACTATGCGGATTGCACAAGTATTTGTACGTGTCGCACAACCTATCACATGGTGAAACAGATGCCTGAAGGAAATTTGAAAATTTGGAGGCAACGTGCGGTTGGTCGTGCAGACCGCACGAGCCAAAGTGCACGTCACACCTCCATTGCATGGTGAAACAGATGCCTGGGCAAACCCAGGGAAGAAAAAGGGGCATGTGCAAAATGCCATGCTATCCACACCTTGTCTGGTGCGAATCACATATCCCGGCGCACCAGCGATAACTTTGAATTTTAATTGACCGAACTGACCTGGAGATGACCCTGCCGACCTTTCTTCTTCTTTTTTTCTTTTAAAACAACTTTTTCTCTTCTTCTTCCACCATCTTTCTTCTCAAACCCTCAAAATTCTCTCCCGAAATCTTCTCCAAATCCCTCAAACTTCCCCAAAATCTTCTCCTTCTTTCACCCAACCATCTCCACTACTCTAATCTTCACTTGTGGTAAGTTCTCCGACGTTAAATATTTGTTTTTATAAAGGTTGGGAACTCATATTGTGAAGCATGCTTAGTAGAATTACCATGTTGATTTTGGGTGAGATCCGAAAATTTTGGATCCCCAATTTTGAGTTTAGTTGATGATTTTGCTTGCTTCCGACTTGGTAGAACTTTAATTTTGTTAATGTATATTATTGGTAGTGAATTCTAGCCTTGAATTATGTGCTGGGGTGAATTCTGAGTAACCCACTTGCAATATACACATGATTTGGCCCGATAATAGATTGGTGACATCATTCTTAAGGGCAAATCATAGTTTGTCATGAGGTTTTTGTTAAAAAATTGTCATGGAGGCTGAATTTTGCTGACTATACACCTATGATGTTTGCTGAGAATTCTCTTTGGGGTGTATGACCTTGTGCGGGGAGGGGGTTAATTGTTAATAAAGTACTGAATATCTATGTGCAAGCGAGGGATTGATGTTCCCAATGATAGACGGGGTAACGTCCATCTTAAGGGAAGTCGTTGAGTTCCTTTCTTGTTTGTCTTTATATCAATGGAAATTCAGGGAAGTTTGAGTACCCGAAAGTTATGGTCATGTGATCCCTTGTCGACCATTGTTAATGTTGATTGGTTTGTTGCGGGGTACCCGGTGCTTCGGCACATCTTGCTCTACGAATCACATGCGGAATTCGCAAGGACACAGGGAACTGAAAATTCCAAATTGTGACTTTGTGCGCTTCGCATGAGATGCATAGATCTTGATGTGCGAGTCGCATGAGGCATCACACTATGTTTAAAAAAGAGAAGGACACTTATTCGAGGGGCAACGCCTGGTGCGACACATACTTTTGATGGTGCAAATCGTACTAGCTTTGCACCTCGATAGAAAATCCCTGTAGGATTCTATTTGTTTGTGCGATAGCACATGCGACGCGCACTCTCTCTGGTCCCTTTCGCATGTGTTCCGCACAAATTGACATTTACCTACTTTGTTTTTCTGATCTGTTGCATTCTTTCCTTTGTAGTTTGCTAACTTCTTCTTAGGTTTTGTTTTTATTTTTAGCTCACAATCATTGTATATGGAATATGTCTTCAAACGGGTGAAACACTGGAAGCCAACCTAGGCAAAGGTGTGCTCCTGAAGAAGCAAGGCTCCGCTTTGGAGTAGAGAGCATGAAAGCCTTCTACAAGCGCGACAAAGATAGAGGATTAAATGAGGAGAAATGTTTTAACTTTGTCTAGGTCGTAGATGATCTACCTAACATGCACCAACAATTTGCTGAACGATAATGGCATCTCTTTTAGTAGGTACCCGGAGGGTACTATAAGGAAATTTTGCGAGAATTCTTTGCAGCGTATCAGGCTACTCAGGACTCCAAAGGATATAGAGGGCCTGTGTAAAAATTTCCCAACCTAGATTCTATCATGGTCAGGGGTAAGAAAGTTAGAATCACCCCCGCTGCCATCAATGTTGTCTATTGGGGACACCTAATCGATCCTGCACCAACCCTTATGGCTATGTTGATGGCTGATTCAAAGCCATACGAGGAGACAACCCCAATCATTTCTCACTAGACTTATGCAGGGTTCTATGACCGTATTTGAGTATGATACTCTCTTTCATCAACTTGTTCCATTTGGGGCCATGATTATCCCTACCGAGCCTGACAGAGTTCACAGATTCATTTGGGGTTTGAGACTAGAGTTCTGATAGTCAGCTGAGGTGTTATTTGCTAGTGGTCAATCCTTCCATACTATTATGGATCATGTTCACACTATGGAGGACTTGTATTACCATGATCTGGGGTCTAGAAATAAGAGGCCTCGACATTAGGGAAGTTATAATAGTTCCCATCACAGTGGTGGAGGTTCAGGCTAGAGGGGCTAAGGTTATCAGCCACAACTGTCGCAGGATCAGTCTAGTCGACTGGTTAAGGCTTCACTTCAGTCTTCTGGTGGGTCTTAGTTTAAGTAGGGTCAGAGTAGTTAGCAGAGCTATAGTGGTCAGTCTTTGAGAGGTACAACTTCTGGGGCATCAGACAGTGGTGGCCACACAGGTTCAACTGGTTTATCTCGATAGTTTAGGCCATCAGAGGCATGTTATAAGTGTGGGGTCACTGGTTATTATTCTTGATATTTCCCCTAGTGGAGTACAGTTTATCTAGTCGCTCAGCCAACTCAGCCTACTGTGCAGTTTAGCCACCGACTGAAGGAGGTGGTGGTTAGGCTAGGGGTGGTGCCCAGTGAGGTAGGACAAGTGGTAGGGATGACGTTTGGTCAGGTTGTGGTCATCAATTTTAAATGGTCCCTGGGAGATTAGAGGTAGAGGCCTCAGATGTTGTGATCACAGGTATGATTTTTGTATGCCCACAGCCAGTTTTTGCTTTATTTGATCTTAGCTCTACTTGCTCGTATGTTTTTTCCGCCTGCTATTTTCCTTATTTGGGGTTGGCTAGTGAGCCATTATCTATGCCTATATCTATTTCAACCCCAGTATGAGATTCTTTAGCAGTGGATCGTATTGTGAGATCCTGTATGATTTCTGTTGGAGATATTGAGACTTGGGGTGATTTGATGATTCTTGATATGTTAGACCTTGAGATGATTCTAGGCATTGATTGGTTATCCCCTCATCGTGCAATTTTGGATTTTTATGCCAAGATTATTACTATAGCCGTGCTCGGCATATCCCCGATTGTGTGGCAAGGTTCTATCAGTCGTGTACCATCTGGGATCATCTCTTGTCTTTGATCAAGGAAGTTGATTTCCCGTGGGTGTTTGGTTTTTCTAGCATATGTCCGAGATGCTAGTGCCGACCCTTCTTCCCTTGAGTCAATTCTTGTGGTTAGAGATTTCCTAGATGTGTTACCTACCAACCTGCCAGGCCTTCTACTTGAGAGAGATATTGATTTTGCTATTGAGTTAGAGGCGGGCACCAGGCCCATTTCTATTTCTCCTTACCGTATGGCTCCAGCTGAGTTGAGGGAGCTTATGGAGCAGCTCCAGTACTTGTTAGCTAAGGGTTTAATTAGGCTGAGTGTATCTCCTTGGGGTGCTCTTGTTTTGTTTGTAAAGAAGAAGGATGGGTCAATGTGGATGTGTATTGATTATCAGTAGCTGAATAAAGTGACTGTGAAGAATAGGTATCCAATGTCGCGTATAGATGACTTGTTTGATCAGCTTCAGGGTCCAGCCGTGTTTTCAAAGATAGATCTGAGGAAAGGCTACGTTGAGAATTAGGGTAGATGACATCCCTAAAACAACATTCAAGACACGTTATGGCTATTATGAGTTTCTGGTGATGTCTTTTGGGTTGACTAATTCCCCCGCAACATTTATGGACTTGATGCACAGGGTGCTTAGCCCGTATTTGGACTCAAATGTGATAGTTTTCATAGACGACATCATGATATACGCATGGAGTAGAGACAAGCATGAGAAACACTTGAGGATTGTACTTTAGACTTTGAGAGATCATTGGCTTTATGCCAAGTTCTCAAAGTGTGAGTTTTGGCTTGAGTCAGTTGCATTCCTTAGGCACGTGAAGATTAAGGATGGGATTAGAGTGGATCCACATAATATTTTAGCTATTCGTGATTGGCCTAGACCTACTACTCCTACCGAGGTTCACAGCTTTGTTGGGTTAGCAAGGTACTACAGATGGTTCGTCGAGGGGTTTTCTTCCATAGCATCACCTTTGACTATATGACTAGGAAGAATGTCCTATTTCAGTGGTCAGATCAGTGCGAGGATAACTTTCAGTTGCTTAAGGCCTTATTAACTTCAGCTTCAGTGTTGACCTTGCCAGTTGAAGGTGAGAGCTTCTTCGTGTATTGTGATGCTTTCAGGGTTGATCTTGGTTGTGTGTTGATGAAGCAGGGTCATGTGATAGCATATGCGTTGAGGCAGTTGAAGGTTCACGAGTACAACTACCCCACTCATGACTTGGAGTTGGCAGTGGTAGTTTTTGCGCTCAAGATTTAGAGGCACTACTTTAATGGGGTTCACTGTGAGATATTCACTGACCACCGTAGTCTTCAGTACATCACGAGTCAGCGAGGGATGAACTCGAGGCAAAGGAGATGGATTGAGTTACTAAAGGACTATGATTTCACTATTCTATATCATTCGGGCAAGGTAAACGTAGTAGTGGATGCCTTGAGTTAGAAGATGGTGTGTATGGGTAGCCTAGCTTCACTTTCAGTTTCAGAGCGACCGTTGGCCATGGACATCCATTCCTTGTCTAACCATTTGGTTAGGCTTGACTTGTCCGATCATAGCAAAATTCTCTCTAGTATTGAGGTTTGTTCTACCTTGGTTGATCAGATTCATAGCCTTGAGTTTGAGGATCAGCGGTTGTGTGAACTTCGTGATCATGTGGTTTGGGTTGAGGCCAGCCGACTACTTTGATTTCTGATGGTATTATGAGGTTCGTCAGTCATCTTTCTGTTCCGAGAGTTGGGGATTTGATTTAATTGATACTCTATCAGGCACATTATTCTAGGTACTCCATTCATCCTGGTGCAGCCAAGATGTACAGATATTTGAGACAACTCTACTGGTGGAGTGGTATGAAGAAGGATGAAGTGGAGTTTGTATCTCGGTGCTTGAACTGTCAGTAGGTGATGTTCAAGCACATGAGACCTGGTGGTTTGATGCAACGACTTCCTATTCTTGAGTGGAATTGGGAACGAATTACTATGGACTTCATAGTTGAGTTGCCACTTACTTCTCAAGGGTTTGACTCTATTTGGGTGATTGTTGATAGGCTGACTAATTTAGCGCATTTCTTGCCGGTTCATACTACTTAGAGTATAGAAAGGTTAGCTCAGATTTACCTTTGTGATATTGTTTGGTTGTACGGGGTCCCAGCTTCAATCATTTCAGACCATGACACTTAGTTCACATCTCAGTTTTGGAGGGCTATTCAATGAGATTTGGGTACAGAGGTTCTGCCTTAGTGCAACATTCCACCCTCAGACAGATGGTCAGTCTGAAAGGACTATTTACGACCTGGAGGACATGCTTTTGGCCTGTGTTTTTGACTTTGGAGGTTCTTGGGGTCAGTTTTTGCCTTTGGCCAAGTTTTCTTATAATAATAGTTTTTATTCGAGTATTGGCATGGCACTTTTTGAGGCTTTGTATGGTAGGCATTGCAGATCATCAGTTGGCTGGTTTGATAGTTTGAAGTATAGGCCATAGAGTATAGATTTGCTTTATGATTCCTTAGACCGAGTCTGAGTAATTTAGGACAGACTTCTGGCAGCTCAGAGTAGGAAGAAGAGCTACACTAATTGTAGACTTTGTGCCTTAGAGTTCAATATTGGTGACTTGGTGTTTCTTCGTATATTGCTTATGAAGGGCGTGATGAGATTTGGTAGGTGGGGCAAGCTTAGACCCAGGTATGTTGAGTCATTTGAGATTCATCAGAGAGTTAGTAGTGTTGCCTACATGTTAGCTTTGCCTCTGATATTTTCAGGTATGCACCGAGTTTTCCATGTATCGATTTTGCGACGGTATGTTCCAGATGAGTCTCATGTGTTGCAATGGGACATGGTTCAGTTGGATGAGAGTTTTGCCTTTGTTGGGAAACTGGTAGCTATTTTTGCCAGAGATGTCAGGATATTGAGATCTAGGGAGATTCTGGTTGTTAAGGTTCAGTGGAGGCACCATCCAGTTGAGGAGGCTACTTGGGAGACCGAGAAAGAGATACGAGCTCGGTATTTGCAGTAGTTTGAGCCTTCAGGAACTTCCTTGTTCTTGACTTTCGAGGACGAAAGTCCCTTTTAGTAGTGCATGATGTGATGACCTTTCTTGTCATTCTCGCGTTTATGCTTTCTTTGTACTATTAGAGTTTGCTTGTAGTGGCACCAAGTCATTTATGGCTTGCTGGGACCGATGATCCAGTGCCTTGGCCGTTCGCTTGGCCATTTTGGTTGTTTCCTTATTTTAGAGCCTTAACTTAGGATATCATTGACTTTAGTCAACATTCTTGGTAAATACGCTCGGAATCAAATTCTAACAGTTCCATTAGACTCGGAGCATGGATTTGGGTCTATATGAACCCTTGGTCGGGGCCTAGGAGCTTTCGTTTTGGTTTTGTGTTAGTTTTAGTGTTTTATAGCTAGTTAAACTTAAAGGTTTGACTTTGGTCAACATTTGGAGAACACGACCTCAAATTGAAAATCTGACAACACTGTTAGCTCCAGAATGTCCACTTTAGGCTAGGGGGACCTTTGGTTCGTGTCCCGAGGCTTCTAGACTCGTCCTAGGCCTTGGTGTTCTATTTTGGAAAAGCTGGCCTAAAGTTTGTTTTGAGTGTGGGGCCCACTTTTCATTATATAGACCTCTATTGGGATTTTCGTTGAGTCCGGAGTACCATTTATAGTTGAGTAGCATAGCTTATTTGTGTCCATAGGGCCCCAGATGAATCCCGAGGGTCCATCCACAGTTTTTAACTTAGCTGGTTTTGCTGAGTCTAGTGTGACCACATTTGCGGCTATCGCATTTGTGGATATATTACCGCATTTGCAGAAACACCGCATTTGTGATCATTTGGCTACATTTGCGATGAATTGTCCGCATTTTTGGAAATCGCTGGCAGTATAAAAATCAAGCTCCTTCTTCATTTGGTTCAATTGCCAAGTTCGTTTCTCCATTAAAAACTAGCTCCAAACTCCATTTCCTTCACCTTTTCTCATCCAATTCCTTGGAGGAAAATTATCATCGATTTGTGGTTGTTCTCTCGCCTTTAATCTGGTAAGTTTCTTATTAATTTTTGGCAAAATTCCCTTGATTCCCTCTTTATTCTCTTTGATTTTGGTGGGCTATTTTAGCCCCAATTTCTTGCCCAATTCCTCTAATTTTCTGAGCAGGCACTCCTAGGATCATTGTGATATTCATGCGCTTGTTCATTTCTGGCTTTGGGTTGTGGGGCCCATGGGCCAGCCGGTGACCTGAATTTTGACCCGGCTATAACTATAGCAATATGGGTATCGTTAGTCTCATTTTAACGCCTAGTTTATGATTATGATAGTTTGATTGCGTTTCAGAGTTTTTCAAAGTAGTTCGGGCTCGGACATCATTGTTCTAGTAGCTTATCATCGGACGACAGGTAGGTTACGATTTAACTCTTTTAGACTTTGCATATATAAGATATAATTGTACTTATTAGTATCCTTGGGTTGGATTAATTAGCTTGGTACCCTAGACCTTGACCGTTCTTTCATGTTCGTATTATTTCACTCATTTGGTTGTAAAATTCATTGTAGTTACTTATATCACCCTTGTGGTCCTGTATGGGCTTGTTATTGACTTTGGACCATAGATGATGGGTTATTCGGGAATGTCCGTGAGTCCCGGATATCGATATTCATCTATAAAGATGGTTATATGTTGTAGAGCGATTAAAGCTTGTGCAGGGCCGATAGGTTGGTTGTAAGCCGTTGGGCTATTGTTTGTGATTGAGCATGCCATTATCATGCATATAATGAGGTTTTTCAGATGTTTTACCACGGTTTTGGTTTTGGCCTATTATTGGTGGTTTTCTAAACCTTGTATGGCCCTGAGGGCCTGTTTTTGGTAAAAATAGATATAAAAGGTTTGGAACTATTTTTCATGGATCTTCTTGGGGTAAGAGAGTTAAAAAGATGATTTTCATAACTGTTTTCATATGTATACTAGACCCGGTTGAATCGTGGTGCTAGGCATGTTTTGATAAGTGATTGAAGATGATATTAGACTCGGTAAAGCTGAGCATCGGACCTGATTTACTACTGTTTCAAACCCAGTTATGTTCGAGCACCCTTGTTGGGGTTTTTGAGACTTGATTCATTAATTTAGACCTGGGTAGAATCCCGAGCGTGCATTTTTGAGATCTGGTGACTTATTTGGATCCGGCTACACTCTAAATGATAATATTGAGGTTATGAGATTTAGTATGTGGTCTCTGCATAGACCTCCATAGACCCTGCAAGTCTGGGCCAGGGGCTACGTGTTGTGAGTGCCAGAGGAGGGGTGTACGGTGGAGTAGAGGTACTCGGGGAAATCCCTTCCATGGATCCTGCCTCTATTAGGCCTTTTAGGTACTAGAGAGGGTAACATACACCACTACTATCATTTGGTTTCAGCATATCACATCACATCATGTATATTATGTTCGGATCCACCCTTGTTTTCTGTTTGCTCAGTGTATTCTGCGGTAGTATGGGATGCCATATGGTTTGGTCTTCACTTGTATGTGTTCTTCGGTGTATGGACGCCCTTGGGCTGTAGGTAGACTTTTATTTATTGTTATTTTATCGCGATATTGATCCTGATTATGGTTATATTTGATGACTAGAAACTGAGAGTTGTATTATGTTTGTTTGGTTCACTTGATTGTTATACTTGGGCTATCGATTGATTATTCCTGACTTGAAAGTGGTATTACTAGCATGACTTGGTTTTAGTCTTGTTGTCAAGCATGATTATCATTATTTCGTTTTCTTCTTCCCTTTTTACTTGAGGTTACCGGTATACCCCTTCTTTTTTAAACTCTCTTCATATATTATTATTGCGTGGAACCCAGGTGCGTTCTTCCTTTCCTTCACCTGTGTCTGTGATATATATATTTCTATTAGCTACCCAAGCATGATTGTTTTCTCCTTGTATTCCTTCTGTGCTAGCTTTCCTGTACTTATTCGTTGTTTCTGTGACTACTTGATTCTTTTCTGCTACATTATTGCTTTTATATCATATATGCGCCCAGTCGGTCTATGATACCTACTGGGTACCTGTTGTTGAGCAATTGGTTCTCACACTAGACTCTTCATCTTTCTGGTGCAGATCCTAGTGTAGGAAATCACCACTGATTCGTTAGACACTCGTGTGGGCCTATCTTTTGGACTATTCGAGGCTGAGGGTGCTTTTAGCTCATCTTTTATATTATGTACTCTTTTACTATTCAAAGACATATGTATATATTATTTTGTATCCTTTGTACTCTATTGATGCAGTTCTGACTCTTATACTATGATACCAGGTTTTGGGTTTGGTTTTGCTTCCATATATATATATATATATATATATATATATATATATATATATATATATCCATGTTGTTCTTTTTCTTTACGTATTTCCCTTGTTTTCGCATATTTATAGCATTTTTCTGTTTACTTGTCAGATAATTGTAACACCCCAGAAATTCTAAGCCAAATCTGAATCATTCTTCATGTGTTGTTAGACTCGAACTAGATAATTTTTCTATGTATCTAAGTATTAAGACTTATTCTGAAGTTTTAAAGGTGTATTAGATATGAATTAGGATCATAAAGAACCTCTAGCTCAAAGTTGAGTTGAAAGCTTCCTTACCGATTGAGTTTTAGTGTAATATTTTTCAAGGGTCAACTTTAAGCGATCATAACTCCTAGAATAGAAAGATTTAGGTGGCATAGTACCACCAAATTAAAGGTCTTTGAATCTTCTTTCCAACGCCACTGACTGTGCCTTAATACGAGTCCGAAGTAAAAAGTTATCAGTGTTTTACTAAAGGGTGTCTGTCTGTCAAAATGACAGACAGCAACCACGAGAACGTTCCACGGGTCGTGGAATCCACGGGTCATGAAACCAACTCGTGGAAATCAGTTTTTTCTCTAAAAATCACGAGAAGGTACCACGGGTCATGGAAGTTTCCATGGGTCATGAAACCAACTTGTGGAAATCAGTCCAGAGCCCTAAAAAGTCCCTTGGAACCACGACTTGCATTCCACGGACCATGGTTCATTCCACGGTCCGTGATTTGTGTCCGTTGAAGACTTTGTCAAAATTTTCTGAACTTTTTAAATTCTTTTCCTAGGGTTATTTTTGTAATTTTCCACTCTTTTAACTCCTAAGTTATGTTATTTTGGGTAAATTAGAAGGGGTTTTATTCCCACTTAGCCTAGGTTCTCTTCCATTCTCTCAATCAAGTTCAAGGAAAGAAAAGGGTCTCCATTCTCCAAGCTTCAAGCTAAGGATTCCATCTTCAAGTCTCCATCCCCAAGTTCCAAGTTAGGAAAGCTTCAATTCAGGTATGTGGGTATTCAACATGGGTTCCCTTCACCCTTGTGCCCAAAACCCCAACTTCCTAAATTGATTTTATGAATTTTCAAATTAGGGTTCTTACCCAATTCTCATGGGTTTCTTTACAAGTTGTTTCCTCATGATTATTCTATGGACTTTGACTCTAAATTGCATGGGTTTGCTAATCCCTATCCAATTTATGAAACTTGGGTTCTTACCCAAATTGGGGAAAACTTATGGGTTCAGTTTTAAAGTATAAATTCATGGTTTCTCATTACGTATCTATGATTTAATTGAAGTTCCTTAGTTGATCTCAAAAGCTCATATGTTGATGATGAATTTTAGCATGATTCCTTTAAATTGCATGTCTTCAAGCAAAATTGGTATGTTTAGATAACATGACCTCTATTTTTATGAAATTGCATGCCTAATTCTTTAAGCTATGATATTAGAAGGAAAGTATATTTTAAATTATGTTTTTGCAAAGCTTTAAGACTCATGACTTGTGAATTGCATGACATCAAATATGTCCTTATGCTTTTCCAATAGTTTTGGACATTATATATGTCCCTATATTTTATGAAAGGTTTAGCATCCAGATATGTCTACCTAAGTTATGAACAGTTTTGACATCAGATATGTCACAAGTATTATGAGCTATATGTATATATTTTGGGAGTAGTATTTAGCACCGAGTTTGGTAGGGTGAGAGTACCCTTAGTCCCAGAACTACATGCCTATGTAGGTTCTAAGTCCCCTCAGTTGGGCATCTGATTTAGTGATCACGCCACAGTCATGCCTTTATACCCTGGCAAGGTATATTGGGTCCTCTCGATGGGGCGGATACATCAGATTCCATGTAGCTCACATGGTGTATGTAGGTTAAGAGAACTTCCACAGAAGCTAGTTTTCATGAAAAGATTGTATTGACTCTTTGCTTTTAGATTTCAGATTTACTACTTATGACTTATGATTTGATTATGATTTTCATCTTATGATATTGCAATGAGTCATTACATTACAGATTTTACTATTATCATATGATTTCAGCTTCAAGGATATTTTAAGCATGTTTTATCACAAATTATGCATGATCTCAGTTTTAAGCATGCTTCCAAGTATATTTCATCAAATCACATGCATATCTCACATACTCGGTACATCCTATAGTATTGATGCATAATTGCACTGCATCCTCTTGATGATGCAGAATCAGGTCCCCTCCCTCAGGCACGTGGCTAGAGACCGCAGGCCATTCCAGTCAGTGTAAGTGAGTCCTTATTATTCGAGGTCTAGTTATGATGTTAGTATTCTGTATGGCTGTTTACTTTCGTACTTTAGTTAGCTAGGGTCTTATCCTAGCAACTCCTTATATCATGTAGAGGCTTTTCAGACATAGACAGTATTCGAGTCTCCCTTTTTGGATTATGTTTCTTATTGACTTCATCATTTATGGATTGGGTTGCCTAGCTTTCTATTTATGCTTTCTCTATGTTTCCTCATGTATGCCTATGTTATGTTATGTCCAAGGGTTAACTTGGGGCACTTATGGTCCTGAGTCCCGTGTTACGTCTATGGGGTAGCCTCGGGGCATGACAAACTTGGTATCAGAGCATCAGGTTCAAGAGTCCTAGGGTGTCTGAAAGCCGCATTAGGTAGAGTCTCTTTCGTGTGTGTGAAGAGCGCCACACTTATTAGAGAGAGGCTATGAGGTGTCTTAGGAAAAAAATTGATTCTTTCATGTTCAATATCGTATGATAGAGTTTAACTCTATTTATTCTCCAAATTTATGTGTTGTCCCAATTCCACCTTCTTTACCTCATATTTGCGGTGCCAGAAGTAGTAAATCTCAGATTATCTCTTAGCAAGGTTCTCTCAGATCCTCTTTTAGAACCTTGTTACTAATTATTCTGTTAGAGGGGAAAATATGTACCTAGATCCTTGGGTAGTGTTTCCACCCGACAAATGTTGTATTATAAGTCATTAGTAGTGGAATGAACGTAGAGCCAGAAATATGAAGTCAGAAGGATGGTAGCCTAGACCAGGGAATGATAGTTGATTGGAGTATGTATTTAGAGTTGTGTTTTACTAGATGGGTAATGGGATGATACATCCCTTGGTTTGGATTAAAGAGTGGTAATTTCTTATGCTAGTATAGACCAGGTATAGGATTTGAACACAAGGATGATAGCATGAGAGTGAGGATGATAGTTTTGTGGTATTTTCTGGTAGGCTTGGTATAGTGTATGCAAGAGTTTAAGTGATGAGTTGCAGCAAGTGTGAACGTGTAGGCATGATATATATATGTGAGTTAGAGAAGGATAGGAAATTTTGAGCCTATCGGTATAGGCTTTAACACATTTGATTTGGTAGGTAGTAGAAAGAGAGAGCTTTGGGAGTTAGAACCATGTAAGCTTGACATGTCTTTGCAAGGGATAAGTTGGAAGTTATTGAGTGTGATATGTACAACCCTTATATGAGGTAGAAAGATTAAGGCCAAGATTTTTAGGTAAGGGTGATCCTTAGACTATAGAAGGAAGTGTATATTCAGATTAACTCCTAGAGTAATGTTTGCTCTACAACAACAACAACAACAACAACATACCCAGTGTATTCCCACAGCGTGGGGTCTGGGGAGGGTAGAGTGTACGTAGACCATACCACTACCTCAGAGGTGAGGTAGAGAGGCTGTTTCCGATAGACCCCCGGCTCAAGACAAAACAGTCTAAAAATAGGCTAAAAAGGACGTAACAATGATACAGGATAAAAAACAAGATAAAACTATAAGAGACGATAGGAAGTAATATGTAGTAACAAACAACAGACAGACAGACAGAAACAGAGCACTGCCACAAAATACTACCACGAGGAATGCAAGAACAAGAAACTATAAGCGTAACACTACGATTACTAGTCGGGACAATAAGGAAAAATAGTCCTACCTACTAGCCTACACCCACTTCTACCTACTACTCTTCTACTCTAATCCGCGTCCTCCACACCTTCCTATCTAGAGTAATGTTTGCTCTGTTAGATTAAAATGATCATAGTTTCGTTTATAGGTTAGCGAGAGGTCCACAGACTTAGAATGTAGCATGAATCTAAGGGGGAGATGGTGGGATGTAGAATCAGTCAGATTTTGGAGACTCAGGTAGTGATGCTAATGGGTGTCAGAATGAAGTTAGGAGGGATGCAGGGACTTATTTCTATCCTATCACCTCAAGTATACTTCCGTCATTACAACACCCCATTCATATCTTGTATTCCAGTGCCATGTTCTTAATTCAAATTCATTAACTTCATGCAGATTCACGTCCATACTCAACTCCCAGAACAAACAGAAATTGCTCCAGACAGAATTCCAATCTTACTCTATGATTCTATGAATTCCAGCTCTTACACCATGATGCTTGTCATATATGAAATCTCATGTCTCACACTATGCTCAACTCTACATACTCAGTTCTCAAGATATGCCTTAATGGCTAATAAAATCATGCTACATTATATATATGCTCATACCAGATTTCTCGAATAATTTGTGCTTGTGATTTCCTTACTCTAACCATGCTTTGTATGTCCAGGATGTGAGACACTCATACCCTTTTCACTTGACTTCTCAAACCCCACCTTGATTGGCTAGATCAAACTAAGTATAAGTCAAGACCGATCAGTATTCTTTCATTCGTGATACTCATACTCCCACTCTATTCTCTCAGTGATCTTGGCTTGTGTTGTCATAGCTATTAGTAGAGGAAGCTAAGTCGTAGCCTAGATGGAAAGTAGTAGGTTGTAAGCGTGGAAGAAAAGTTAGGTGCGGATTATTCATGTGAAATAGTTAGATGAGGAATTTTGGTATATACCTTTGTAGAAGTTCTTCAAGTTACAGCTCCTAGATATGCTAGGAAGAGAGGACAAGTCGTGGATAGTATGAGCTACAAACCATAGGGTGATCATAGTGATAGGCTTAAAAGTCATGATGAAATACATGTGGGTTTTTACTTTGTGTGCCTAGTGACCCATTGATTAGAGCTGAAGCTTAGTTGATTTTTGTGATAAGGAGTAATATCATTCTTGGGAGGTAATTCTGGATGGAAGAGATTTAGTCAAGATAGGCTTGAACATAGTGAAAGTAGGTAGTTACACTCAGACCTTAGTATTCAGAGGAGTTAGTGTAGTTGAAAGGTGTTTCTAAGCTTAAGAGTTGTCAACCGTAGTGATTAAGGCAAGAATAGTCTTTTCTTACTCCTAGACCAGGGTGCCCATATCTTAGGTCCAGTAACTTCAGTTTAAAAGAGAATGGTTTCCTCGTATAGTTACCTCTCTCAGTTTGACTTCCTTTTCAGTTATTTATGATTTCTAAGAATGCGCTTGTTTCTTATGATTTTCAGCTAAAACACTACTCTTAATCCAAATCAGTTATCATGTTAGCCAACCAGTTTTATACACCATCAGTTGTTCTCATGCCCTCAGTATGCTTACATTTCTCATGAATTTAGCTCAGTTTATAGATCAGACGGAGATCAGTTATCATGTAAATACTTCAGATTTTAAAACTCAGTTGATAGAATTTCAACCCTTTCCACTTCCACTCTCAACTTAGAAGTCTTCATTCAAGGATGAATGATCCCAAGGGGAGATATTGTAACACCCCAGAAATTCTAAGCCAAATATGAATCATTCTTCATGTGTTGTTAGACTCGAACTAGATAAATTTTCTATGTATCTAAGTATTAAGACTTATTCTGAAGTTTTAAAGGTGTATTAGATATGAATTAGGGTCATAAAGAACCTCTAGCTCAAAGTTGAGTTGAAAGCTTCCTTACCGATTGAGTTTTAGTGTATGATTTTTCATGGGTCAACATCAAATGATCATAACTCCTAGAATATAAATATTTAGGTATCCTAGTAACATCAAAATTAAAGGTCTTTGAATCTTCTTTTCAACGCCACCAATCGTGCCTTAATATGAGTCCGGAGTAAAAAGTTATCAGTGTTATACTAAAGGGTGTCTGTCTATCAAAATGACAGACAGCAACAACGAGAAGGTTCCACGGGTCGTGGAAGTTTCCACGGGTCATGAAACCAACTCGTGGAAATCAGTCCAGACCCCTGAAAAGTCCCTTGGAACCACAACTTTCATTCCACGGACCGTGATTCATTCCACAAGCCATGATTTGTGTTCGTGGAAGCCTTTGAAAAAAATTTCTGAATTTTTTAAATTCTTTTCCCAGGGTTATTTTGGTAATTTCCCACTCTTTTAACTCCTAAGTTATGTTATTTTGGGTAAATTAGAAGGGGTTTTATTCCCACTTAGCCTAGGTTCTCTTACATTCTCTCAATCAAGTTCCAAGGAAAGAAAAGGGTCTCCATTCTCCAAGTTTCAAGCTAAGAATTCCATCTTCAATTCTCCATCGCCAAGTTCCAAGTTAAGAAAGCTTCAATTCAGGTATGTGGGTATTCAACATGGGTTCCCTTCACCCTTGTGCCCAAAACCCCAACTTCTTAAATTGATTTTATGAATTTCCAAATTAGGGTTCTTACCCAATTCTCATGGGATTCTTTACAAGTTATTTCCTCATGATTATTCTATTGATTTTGACTCTAAATTGCATGATTTTGCATGGATTTGCTAATCCTTATCCAATTTATGAAACTTGAGTTCTTACCCAAATTGGGGGAAACTTATGGGTTCAGTTTTAAAGTATAAGTTCATGATTTCTCATTACGTATCTATGATTTAATTGAAGTTCTTTAGTTGATCTCAAAAGCTCATATGTTGATGATGAATTTTAGCATGATTCCTTTGAATTGCATGTCTTCAAGAAAAAATGGTATGTTTAGATAACATGACCTCTATTTTTATGAAATTGCATGCCTAATTCTTTAAGCTATGATATTAGAAGGAAAGTATATTTTGAATTATGATTTTGCAAAGCTTTAAGACTCATGACTTGTGAATTGCATGACATTAGATATGTCCTAATGCTTTTCCAACAGTTTTGGACATTAGATATGTCCCTATGTTTTATAAAAGGTTTGGCATCCAGATATGTCTACCTAAGTTATGAACAGTTTTGACATCAAATATGTCACAAGTATTATGAGCTATATGTATATGTTTTTGGAGTAGTATTTAGAACCTAGTTGGATAAGGTGAGAGTACCCTTAGTCCCAGAACTACATGCCCCCGTAGGTTCTAAGTCCCCTCAGTTGGGCATCAGATTTATTTATCACGCCACAGTCATGCCTTTATACCCTGGCAAGGTATATTGGGTCCTCTCGATGGGGCTGATACATCGGATTCCATGTAGCTCACATGGTCTTTACCGGTTAAGAGAACCTCCCAAAGAAGCTAGTTTTCATGAAAAGATTATATTGACTCGTTGCTTTTAGATTTCAGATTTACTACTTATGACTTATGATTTGATTATGATTTTCAGCTTATGATATTGCAACGAGTCATTACATTACAAATTTTATTATTATCATATGATTTCAGCTTCAAGGATATTTTAAGCATGTTTTATCACAAATTATGCATGATCTCAGTTTTAAGCATGCTTCCAAGTATATTTCATCAAATCACATGCATATCTCACATACTATGTATATACTAAAGTACTGACGCATATTTGCACTGCATCCTCTTGATGATGCAGACTCAGGTCCCCTCCCTCAGGCACGTGGCTAGAGATCGCAGTCCATTCCAGTCAGTGTTAGTGAGTCCTCATTATTCGAGGGCTAGTTATGATCTTAGTATTTTGTATGGCTATTTACTTTCGTACTTTGAGTTAGCTAGGGTCTTGTCCTAGCGACTCCTTATGTCATGTAGAGGCTTTTCAGACATAGACAGTATTCGAGTCTCCCTTTTTGGATTACTTTTCTTATTGACTTCATCATTTATGGATTGGGTTGCCTAGCTTTCTATTTATGCTTCTGCTATGTTTCCTCGTGAATGCCTATGTTATGTTATGACCAAGGGTTAACTTGGGGCATTTATGATCCCGAGTCACATGTTACGTCTAGGGGGTAATCTCGGGGCGTGACAATAGTAGCCTATTACTAACCGTTTTGGGCTATGGAAATTGGTTCACCTACTGGGGGGTTGTAGGTTCCATCATGACCGAGAAATCAGGTCGTGACAATAAATTACAACTAGCAGTTCTTTATCTGTAACAATGTAGTTATTCTGAGCTGCATCAAGGGTTCTACTAGCAAGTAGATAGGGTGAAATCTTTTATCTTTGTTCTGCCCTAGCATAGTACCCATAGAAAAAGCTCTAGCATCACACACAAGGATGAATGGCAATGTCCAATATAGTGCGATGATTACAGGTGCAATCACCAATTCAAGTTTATGCTCCTTAAAATCCATGAGACAGGCGTCACTAAATTTGAACTTGGCCTCTTTTTCTAGCTGTTTGCATATTCAAGAAGTCTTTGATAAATCATCGATAGAACCTTGCATGGCCCAAGAAACTAAAAACCTCTTTTATTGATAAGGGAGGTGGTAATTTCTCAATAGCTTCTACCTTTGCCTTATGAACGTCAATCCCTTCTTGTGAAATCTTGTGCACAAGAACAATTCCCTCACGAACCATGAAGTGGCACTTCTCTTAATTTAATACTAGGTTGGTCTATACATATTTGGCCAGTACTATATCTAAATTCCCTAAGCACTCATCAAATCAAACCCCAAAGACTAGGAAATCATCCATAAATAGTTTAACATATTTATTTATCATATCAATGAAGATTGCCATCATATATATTTAAAACGTTCTAGGCAAATTACATAAGCCAAAAGGCATTATTCGAGAAGCAAATATACCATAAGGGAAGGTGAATGTGATTTTCTCTTGGTCCTCAAGAGCAATTATGATTTGATTGTAACAAGAGTATCCATGAAGGAAACAACAATAATCATGACTATGCAGTCGCTCTACTATTTGATCCAAGAATCGTAAAGGATAATAGTCCTTTTATGTTACATTATTCATTTTTTTGTAGTCAATGCATATCCTCCATTATGTGACTGTTGTTTGGGGTATTAATTATTCCTTTTCATTTTCAACCACTGTGATGCTTCCCTTCTTTGGAATATATTGCACTGGGCTCACCCAGCGGCTGTATGAGATGTGGTAGATTACACAAGTGTCTAGCCATTTGATAACTTCTTTTTTCATCACTTATTTCATGATGGGAGTCAGTCTGTGTTGCTGTTCAATACTAGGCCAGATATCCTCTTCAAGTCTAATTTTATGCATGCAAAAGGAATTTTTGATACCTCGTATATCAGCTATTGACCATTCTAGAGTTTTTATGTTATAACAGAGCACCCTTAATACCTTTTAAACCTACATATCAGTCCAAGCAGCAGAAAGAATTACAGGTAGAGTGTTATCACTACCTAAAAAGCATATTTTAGATGAGAAGGTAAAGGTTTAATTCCATATCATCCTCAATAATTCCATCAAGATAAATTATGGAATGGTCTGCTAGTTGCAGAGTGATCGTGGTCATATTTGGCCTACCTAGTCCCAACGTCTTGAAAATCGGGGTGGGCATCAAATTTACACGTACACCCAAATCACACAGTTCTCTTCCTACTTCTCTGTCTCTAATACTTATTGGAATTGTGAAACTACCTAGGTCCTTAAGCTTTTACTGGATTTTACTTTTAATTCTTGAACTACATTCCTTAGTGAGCACAATCATATCAAATTCAGTCAAACGCCTCTTGTTAGCAACTATATCCTTCAAATACTTGGCCTATTTTTGAACATCTTGCAGCATTTCTACAAAATAAAGGTTCAAGTGAACCTATTTCAGTGCTTCTAGGAACTTTTTACATGTCTTACCAGCTTTCTACCCCTGCAGTCTTTGTGGGAAAGGTGGTGGATGCTTAGTTGCCAATTCTTTAGAGGTTTTATCAATTTGGTCATTGCGGTCTTTTTCTAATTCTTCAATCACTCCTTCTCCCAAATTTTCTTTTTGTTGTTCATTCAAATAGGGCTCCCCATTAGCTCTTTTCAACTTCTAAACATTATGGCATTTACTATCTCTTTAGGTCTGCTATGAATTATAGTGATTAGCAAGTCCAACTATGCACATGTTTTGCTTTGATATTCGTCTAAGCTTCGGTTTGCTAATTTTTCTTTTGATGGGCCATGATCTGCTTTATTGTTTCTTCCAGAGAATCTTCACTGGTGTGGTTTGCTGCGTATAATGTTGTATTTGACTATCTCCCCAGAAAGAGTTTGGATGTTTTCTGTAGTTAGGAGCATAGAAATTATCTTGATAACACATACTTCTATTTTAAAGGGAAACCTGCATAAGTGTGACTATCACCACACAATTCACACACAACACTAGTTTCTTGAGCTTGCTGCACTTGATGCATTTGATTAGAGCTTTGGGTTGCCATTGATAATGCTCAAATCGTGTTCTCCCAATAGGACGCCACGATGATCGTCAGAGAAAAATAAAATTTATAATTCCAAATGAGTGTCGGGGTCGTACCCAAGGGAACAATGTAATCGCGATCGAGCTAATAAAGAGTCCAAATACCTTATTGAAGTTCAAATAACAAAAAGGGAAAAGATATCTAAAAGGGGGGTTTTAGACTACAACTAAAGATAAAATTAAATCAAATAAAAGATACAGTGATCAATGGCTTTCACCTTGCTTTGGCCAAGGAAGAACAACAAGGGAGAATCGAGAATAGGAGTTCAATTTACAAGACTTGCACCCGGTTGACACCTAGGTAGTCTTGGCTAAAGGAATACCTAACTTTCTCTCGACCAATAGAGCATATATCTCGTGTGTTTTCTCTCGAACTAACATGATTAAGCAATAAACAAGCCAAATAACTTGGGGAGGTCATCCTATTTCTAGCTCAGACCCTTATATGAGAGAATCCTGCGATTAGAGCTATTCCTATCCTCCAATCTAGATGGATTTCCAAGTACCCACTAGTGAATCTTCCTAAATTCAAAAATTTCTCTCTCGAGGAAAAACCCAAATTAGAAAGCTAAATCAATATTTGCAACCACTGACTATAAATTCAAGCAATGGAGGATTCAATAGACCTAAATAATCAAACAAGAACAAAATCTATATATGAATTCAATAACCCAACAAGTATTATCTCTAATACAAACACAAAATATCAAGTCAACAATACACCAATAAAATAGCAATTAAGAACAAGAGTTAAAGAATGAAAACTAAAGATTTTACAATAAAGAGCATCCAAATCTTCACTCCTATTGTGTTGGTTGATGAACTTGCTCTCCAAGATTGCCAAAAGTTCCAAGGATTAGCCAAAGATGTGTTCCCAATCAGCTGGGAAGAGGTTTATGTGAATTAGATTTTCTAAAAATGGGAATTTCCAAATTTGCCTCGCAGCTGATAAAACCTTCATCACGATCGCGTGCGTGACCTTCGCGATCGCGAGGTTTTGAAATTTCCTTCCACGCAGTCGCGTATCTTCAACCTTGCGGTCGCGAAGCTTTGAATTTCTACTTCACGTGGTCGCGTGGATTCACTTTGCAGTCACATAGGTTTAGCTCTATCCTTGTGCATTATGGTTGCGTGGCTCCACTCTCGCGATCGCAATGACCAATATTGTGCCAGTGATCAGCTGTCACTTTTAGCTCCATTTTGACTTGTTTTCACTCCAATCTTTTCTGAACACTTCTAAAGCATAGAAACCTACAAAATAGAAGAAATTCGTGTCAAATTGCATTCTTTATCCACTTTATACTAGCAAAGGTATAAGATTAGAAGATCAATAAGTAGGTAGAATACCAACATATCAAACCCCCAAACTTGAACTATTCCTTGTCCTCAAGCAACCTTAAAATTCTAACTCAAGAGGCATAAAACACAAGTGCAAATGACAATACCATAAGCGAAGGAAAACCCATTTCAATCACCAAGTATGACTTCGGTTGGTACTAACGATTAGTCAATCACATGATAATTTACTCTAAGAATTCCCCTTGTTTCAAAACACAATTCAATGATGCAATGGGATGCTAAGAACAATCAAGTGACAACAACCAATCCTCGAGATGTGACTCAAACTACTAGCTTACCAAAACATGCTCATTTGACTCATTTTTGAGTTTATCAATGTCACCAACTATCCTAATTCACATGAACTGATAAGAACGAAAGTCTCAAAACACATTATGTACAAAGAACAATCAGAAGGGACAAACACAAACACTCACACCCACAAGGAAATTCAAGTGCACACACGTCAAACCATAGCCTTTCCCTTCATGTAGATCACCACTAACATATAGTAGTGATAAGTCGGTAATCTACCAACTTATTGAGCCAATATCCATAAATTATTGCTATATTTTGAATCGATTTAGAGGTTCATATGGCCATTATTGATGTCTATGCAGGTAATTTAGATATAAGAGGAAAAACAAGGATATGGACCCAGAAAGAGCCAAAAAGGAGCTAAGTGGGAAGAGTTGATAAAAGCTAGAGAATCTGCCAGGAGGTGCGGTGGTTGTGCGACACGCACAATCCGAGGTGCGGTTTGCACCCCATCCCCATGAAGCTGCAAAGATGACTGAATATTCTACTAAGGATTGCAGTCACCATACGACGCACACATCCCGTGGTGCGAATCGCACCACCCTCGCACAAAGCTTACCTATGCGGCTGAAGTCATTGGTCAATCTGAAGCAGGTGTGTGATGCACACACTACGACGTGTGAACCACACGTCGTGTTGCACACCACCCGGAGGGCAATTTTATCTCAAATTTATGTGATGATATGGGAACATATAAAAGGCAATTTTAGGCTTATTTTGTATATACAAGTTTTGCAGAGAATTTTAGATAGAGAACTTGGAGATATTTTTGGATTGTAAACACTTTTATCCATCTCCATTGAGAGAGGGTTTTTAATCCAATCTTTTGGTTAACAAATTGTGTGCCTAATTTGACTTTAGAACTTGATAATCAACAACAATGGATGGGAATTTGATTTACCCAACTGGTATATCTCTCCCCCTTCTATGAGTGGCTAATTTATCTTGTCTAGGGGTGTATTGATGATTGGTGCTTAGCTAATGGGTGTGGGTGTTGTTAATTCACTTTTATAATTGCTTATTTGATATGAGTCTAGTAATTTCACCACGTTTTAATCTAAAATTTTGTGGTTGCAAACATGAATTTACATTACTTGGCTATGTAATTGCTCGAGAGAGAATTTTGTAGTTGTGGATGTGAAATTGCTAGTGGGTACTTGGGAATCCACTTAGATTGGAGGCTAGAAATAACTCCAATCTTAAAATCTCCCATTTAAGGGTCCGAGCTAGAGATAGGACAACCTCCCCAAGCAAATATTGATTGGTTATTTAGCACACCGAATGATCTTCTAACCGAAATCATCGGATTTGTGGATGTTGATCAAGAGATATCATTCCACACCCATAACCAACGCTACCCATGTCAATAGGTGAAAATTTAAGTGAATTAGTGATTACCCTATCCTATAGCGAATGTCCCATCGAAAATGCACCCCTAGTCATCTAGTTCTCATTGGTACACCCATTTCAATTTTATAACTTTTATTTGAATTGGGTTAGTAGTGACAACTTTCCCAATTCCCCCATTTACTGCTTTGGTTTTGTTGAACAACTACGCTCTCTTTGAAATCGCTTCGCACAATCTCTCACTAGCTAAATCAAGTCCCTTGGTTACAACCCCAACATCCGTTGGGTGTTTATAAATTTTGTTTTGACTACGCGATCGCCATGACCTCCTAGTTGGAGAGCACAATTTGAGCATTTAACAAAAATGGCGTCGTTGCCGGGGACTTGAGTATTAGCTAGTTTTTGATTGTTGTTGTGAATTCAACTTGAGAGTATTTGTTTTCTTTTACTTTTTGTTGTTGTTTGTGGTGGATTTGTAGGCACGCGTCACTCATATATAAAGGCAAATACTTCTCATTCGGGCCACTTGTTCTTGACCTTGATACCTTGCCAGACCTTCAGTTGGATTTTTGGGGGCCGAGGGAGCAATGGGTGCCACCTCTGCTAACGAGATTGAGTATTGGTTAGAAAATGAAGCTCGAAGGAGTAGAGAGTTATCAATCACCTACACTCTCCTTGAATTCATGGTAAACAACATTGCTAACGAGCGGCTAGAAACAATTAATGTCATTGGTGCTATCGAGGGTATTAGAATTGTAAAGAATGGTGTGATTTCGAGTGAAGGTAGTGATGAGGTGTCCATTGCAGACCACGAGGTGGGTTCCCATGATAGCCCTCAAATCTTGGGTAGGTGCAATCATGGAAATCAAGGTCGGAACAAGAAATATGAATACTCTAAAATAGATAGTATGGTTATAGAAGTTCTAGAAAAAGTTGGGGCAACCTATGGAATCATCGAGGAATCGAGCCATAACCTTGGGAGTCTTGCCCAAATCTAGGCAAGCCGAGAATGAAGAAAGGGGTAGTAGTGCTAAGAGCTCTCTAGAACATGAGAATGATGAGATGCCAACGATAAGCATGCCTCAGAAAAGGCAAACTCAGGGATATAGGGTGCCCAAGATTGTTCAACGTGAGAGCAAGGAGACTAAAATTCTTAAGCCATTCCCTACTTGTCTGCCTCCATTCCCTCAATGATTTTTGCACAAAAGTGTGGAGGAGAAGACAAAAGATTTCGAGTTTTCATTGAAGAGAATTACCATAAATGCCCCTGCGAGCTCCAACTTTAACAAAATGTCCGAGTATCCAATGTTTGTGAAAGATTTATGCACCACTTGCAACGTAGAAGAGGTAGGGATAGTTCAACTATCCCCATTTAGTAGTGCAACTCTTGCGGAAAATTACTCCAATGAAGCAGTAATGCCGGGTGTGCACACTGTTTGTGATTCCAAAGAAGTCCACAAGTCCACTAGACTAGTGTGTGATGATAACTCAAGTGTCAAATTGATATCGTTGGCCACTTTTAAATGAATGGAATTGAGGCAGCCCACTAGCACATGCTTGGAGCTCGGCATGACAGACCGATCAATAAGGCAGCACGTGGGAATCGATTATGACATTTTGATCAAAGTGGGGCGAATGGTGTATCCTGCAGATTTCGTGGTAATCGATTGTAAGGGGAGCTTCGAGATACCCATCATCTTAGGGCATCCTATCCTAAAAATGGGGCACACCTTGAGTAAAATTAACTCGGGAGAATTGAACTTTGTATTGAATGATGAGGAAGTCACTTTCAACATGAGTAGATCTATGAAGCAACCAAGTGATCACCAAATGGCTTTTGCAATTGAAAAAATCAAAGAAAGTGTCGATGTGTACATGGGAGAGAGATTCATTGATGAAGTCTTAGAAGTGGTACTATTGAATCATGATGGTGAGGGTAAGAATTAATTCGATGAAGTTTGTTGTGCATTAGTGGGCATGGGATCCTACTCTTATGCCCCAAAGAAACTTAATCTCAATCTGAAAAATAGGGAAACACCACCATCAAAACCATCCATCATTGAACCTCCTGTCTTGGAGCTCAAACCATTGCCCTCCCATTTGAGGTACGCATACTTGGGTGCCAACGAGACCTTGCTGATCATTATTTCGAACAAGTTAAGCGACATGCAAGTGAAAGCCTTGCTTCAAGTGTTGAAGAAGTATATCAGAGCTATAGGGTGTACCATTGCAGATATCAAAGGTATACCTCCGAGAATATGCACTCATAAAATAAACCTCCAAGAGGAAAGTACCCCTTCAATTGAGAACCAACGAAGACTCAACCCACCTATGAAAGAGGTGGTGAAGAAAGAAATCATCAAGTGGTTGGATGTGGGAGTAGTCTTTCCCATCTCGGACAACACCTGGGTTAGCTCGGTGCAATGTGTTCCAAAAAAGGGAGGAATTATAGTGGTGACAAACGAGAAAGATGAGATAATTGCCCTCAGACCCGTGACAGGTTGGAGAGTGTGCACGGACTATAGAAAGTTGAATTCTTGGATAGAAAAGGACCACTTCCCTCTCCCATTCATGGATCAAATATTAGATCGGTTGGCGGGCTGTGGATTCTATTGTTTTCTAGATGGCTATTCCGGGTACAACCAAATTTCAATTACCCCTGAGGACCAGGAAAAGACCACTTTCACATGCATGTATGGCACCTTTGCGTTCAAAAGAATGCCCTTTGGACTTTGCAACGCTCTGTCCACCTTCCAAAGATATCAATATTCTTGAACATGGTGGAAGATACAATGGAGATCTTCAAGGATGACCTTTCGATGGTGGGTGATGAGTTCAATGATTGTTTGGAGCACCTAGAGGAGGTACTTAAAAGGTGTGAGGAAACGAATTTGGTATTGAATTGGGAAAAGTTTCACTTCATGGTAAAAGAAGGGATAGTTTTTGGGCACAAGATCTACGAAAAAGGGCTGGAGGTTGATCAAGCAAGGATTGAGGTTATATCAAAACTACCCCCTCCAAAAATTGTGAAAGGCATCTGAAGTATCCTCGGGCACGCCGGATTTTATTGGCGATTCATCAAGGACTTCTCAAAGGTGGCCCATCCTCTGTGTATGCTTTTAGAAAAGGAGGCAAAATTTGACTTTGATGATAAATTCATGATGACTTTCCTCACCTTGAAAGAAAAGCTCACCTCCACCCCGGTTATCATTTCCCCGGATTGGTCAAAGCCTTTTGAGCTCATGTGTGACGCTAGTGGAATAGCTTTAGGGGTAGTGCTTGGTCAGCAAAGAGAGAAGATTTTTCACCCGATATACTATGCAAGCAAAACTTTGAATGCAGCACAAACAAATTACACGGTTACGGAACTGGAACTGTTGACCATAGTGTTTGCGTTTGAGAAATTTTGGGCATATCTCTTGGGCACTAAGGTGGTGGTTCACACTGATCACGCTGCCATAAGGTACTTGATGGCTAAAAAGGATGTGAAACTAATATTAATATGGTGGGTGTTATTTCTTCAAGAGTTTGATTTTGAAGTGAAGGATCGAAGAGGGTGTGAAAATCAGGTGGCTGACCACCTATCCCATTTGGAAGAAGAAGGAAGACCGGTGGGGGAACTTGAAATTAATGACTCATTCTCGGATGAGTGAATTTTGCCTGCGTCTCATGACTTGATACCTAGGTATGCTGATTTTGCTAATTACTTAGCCAGTGATATACTCCCGGAGGGATTGAGCTCTAATCAGAAAAAGAAATTTCTCCACGACGTTTGAAAATATTATTGGGATAAGCCCTACTTGTTCCGGATTTATGCCGATTGAATGATAAGGAGGTGTGTTCCTGAAATTGAAATGTTACCCATTCTTAGAGCATGCCATTCATATTCTTTTGTAGGACACCATGGGGGCATGCGCACGGCTTCTAAGGTATTGCAAAGAGGTTTCTATTGGCCTACGTTATTCCACGATGCTCATGATGTGGTAAAAGAGTGTAACAAGTGTCAGTGCGGAGGAGGCGTATCTCGACGCCATAAATTACCACTAACCCCCATTCTGGAGGTAGAATTATTGATGTATGGGGTATCAATTTTATGGGACATTTCACGATCTCACATGGGAACACCTACATCTTAGTGGCTGTGGACTATGTGTCCAAATAGGTCGAAGCGATGGCCTTACCAAATAATGAGGGGAGAAGTGTAACTGCCTTTCTCAAGAAGCATATCTTTGCCAGTTTCGGCATGCCTTGTGCCATTATTAACGATGGTGGATCGCACTTTTGCAACAAATTGTTCAGCGCACTACTTGAAAAATATGGTGTCAAACACAAAGTGGCCACTCCTTATCATCCAACAAGCGGGCAAGTTGAGTTGTCCAACCGGGAGATTAAATCCATCCTTTCAAAGTCGGTAAATGTTCACCAAACGGATTGGTCACGCAAGTTAGATGATGCACTATGGGCATACATGAAATCATATAAGACCCTGATAGGAATGTCCCCCTATCAACTAGTTTTTGGCAAAGCTTGTAATCTCCCGGTAGAATTGGAACACAAGGCTATGTGGGCCTTAAAGAAGCTGAACCTAGATTGGGAGAGAGCCACTCATGCTTGGGTAGAAGATATAAATGAAATGGATGAGTTTCGGATGCGGTCGTACGAAAGTTCCTCTATTTACAAGGCTCGCATAAAACACTATCATGATCAACAAATCTTAAGATGAGAGTTCCACTTGGGAGATTGGGTACTCTTGTTCAATTCAAGGCTTCATCTCTTTCTGGTCAAACTAAGATCCAAATGGTTGGGTCCTTTCAAAGTGCTTCAAGTTTTCGCCAATGGAGCTATAGAATTGGAGAATGAAGATGGCTCAGCTTTCAAGGTCAATGGGCAGCGAGTGAAGAAGTATTTGGGAATCCCGGGAGAAGTTGCGTGTGTAGAAGACATTTTCTTGGATGAACTTTGATTTGGAGGTACCTTCGTCGATCCATGACGTTAAACCAAGCGGTTATTGGGAGGAAACCCAAGCTCTTTTTCCTTACGTATTTTCTTCTTATTTTCTGGTTTTATCTTGTATGTTGTTTTTGTTAACGTTGTAGTTGGAATGGAAGCAATGGTCAAATAATGGTCAGATAATGCGAGGCTCTGTGCGATCTCACCACAGAGGGTGCACATCGCACATTGAAACGCATGAGCTTAAAAGAATACCTGGCAATTCATGCCATACCATGTCCGATTAGTGTGCGATCGCATGACTAGTTGTGCGCGTCGCACACTCATTTCGCACTGCATTCTAGAAAACTGGTAGTTTTACCCAGAAATTTTCCCATCATGCATTTTCAGTGTGGACCATACGATCTTAAGTGTGTGTCGCACATTGGTTGCACCAGCAGCAAACAGAGTTATCAACCTTAATCGATTTGAGTATGCGATAGAAGTGCGGCCGTATCACCTGAAGTGCATTTCGCACCTCAGTTCAGGGAGTTTACCATCTCTTCTAGCTTGCATCATTGGAGATAATGTTCAGTTTCGGTTGGGGGTGCTTTTATCGCCTTGTTCATAGTAGTGTTGAAATAAACTCTGAGGGTTTTCTTAATACTACGGTACTTTCCCAAGGAGAAAAAGTTTTGATTATTTTCTTTTTCTTTTCTCTAATTTTTGTGTGTTGAACCGGGTTGGTGTTTCCCTGTGATAGATTGAGAGGTGACTTTCTTAAGAGAAAATGTCAAGTTTTAGTTTAGAATTGAGTCTGTAAGTGCTTGTCTCGAAATGGGCCCACCAAAAAAAAAGAAAAAAAAATTCTCTTGGTAAATTATTTTTGAAAAGGAAAGGAAGAAGGGAAATGAATTTTTGAGGAAAAACGTTCTCTTGTCATGACTTTCACACTCTCGCTTTGGCTTGATTGACTCACAAACGAGTGTGTAATGAACTAGGAATAGCTTGTCAAAAGTCATTTGCCCCAATTGATTGTGGGACTAATGGATGAAGTCTTGTGGTATGATGCCTTGATCAGTGAGGCTATACCTTGATTCTTGTACAAAAGTGTCATCTAGAACTTGCTCTGAATGTGATTCAAAGGCAAAATTCTAGGTGTAACCAAGCTTGGAAAATGACCTTAGGACCTTTTTGATAGCCACTTCACTGAAATGACCTCCCAATGACATCAAATCCTAGTGAACCCCTTTGAGCTTGTGACCATTCTTTGACACCTTTTTAACACCTTGACCTTTTTTGGAACCTCTATCTTGGAACCCATCCTCCATGATTGCTTGAAAATGAAATGTAGGCTAAAAGCCTAAGTTTAGGGGGGGGGACGAAAGATAACATAGGCAAATGCCTAAGTTTGGGGGTGCATGTGATCAAATGAGGAGAAAAAGAAGTGCACTTCAAGTGCAAGGTAGCACCTCGATTCGAGAATTGAAAATTACTCCAAAAGATCAATCCAATGAGCAAATTGAAAAGAAAAAATAGGTGCTACCAAGTGAAGGTGATATAAGGTGTGAATGATCATGAGGTAAAAAGGATAAATCTTGGGTTGTGTGAGGGAGAAATAAGGTGAAGTTGAAATTGAAAAATGTGAGCGATGTTTGAAATGAAAACAAAGAGCATTAGGGAGGTGTAGTCACTTTAACCAAATGATATCCTCACCTTATCCCTAACCAACATCGTAACCCGCAAGTCTTTGGTGATTCTGAGCTTGGCTACCCTACATTAGTGGCGATTTACTAAGGGCAACCTATGGTTCGATGCGCATGCACTTGAATTTCCTTGAGAGAGTGAGAGTCTTCTTGGTTCTCCCATAATCCCATATTTTGTGAATTGAATGATTGTAAGTGGGATTCTCTCTTGTGATGAGTGTCATCATGCACTCAAATTAAAGCATGAGTGTCTATTTCAATTTAGGGGAATGAATGAGACAAGTTGTGTGGCGAATCTCAAGGCAAACCTTGAAGGTCCATGCCAATGACTTGAGAAGCTTAAATTTCTTGCTTTGAATGACAAAAATTCCCTTGAATTTTGAATGAAATATGATGTCCTTTGAACAAAAGGTTTTGATATGAGCAATTGTCGTGAGCATGTTGTGGTCCACGTTGAGATAAGCATAGTAGTTGAGTCTTTTGTTTGAGTCATTTGTTTGTTTCTTTTTCTTAAATTTTTAGTGTAGAGTAGTTTTTGTGCCTTAATTGAGCCTTAGCATAATTCATTCCTTTCCTTGTGAGTATCTTGTTTGAGGACAAGCAATAGTTCAAGTTTGGGGGTTTGATAAGTCGGTAATCTACCAACTTATTGAGCCTATATACATCCATTATTGCTATATTTTGAATCTATTTAGAGGTTCTTATGGCCTTTATTGATGTCTATGCAGGTACTTTGGATAGAAAAGGAAAAAGAAGGATATGGACCCAAAAAGGAGCTAAGTGGGAAGAGTTGAGAAAAGCTGGAGAATCTGCCAGTAGGTGCGGTGGCTATGTGACACGCACAAGCCGAGGTGCGATTTGCACCTTCTCCGCATAAAGCTGCAAAGATGACTGAAGAGTGTACTAAGGATTGCAGTCGCCATGCGATGCACATATCCCGTGGTGAGAAACACACCACCCTCGCACAATGCTTACCTATGCGGCTGAAGTCACTGGTCAATCTGAAGCAGGTGTGCGATGCACACACTATGACGTGTAAATCGCACATCGTGTCGCACACCACCCGGAGGGCAATTTTGTCATAAATTTATTTGATGATTTGGGAACATATAAAAGGCAATTTTAGGCTTATTTTGTATATACAATTTTTGTAGATAATTTCAGATAGGGAACTTGGAGATATTTTTGGCTTGTAAACATTTTTCTCCATCTCCATTGAGAGAGGGTTTTCAATCCAATCTTTTGGTTAACAAATTATGTGTCTAATTTGACTCTAGAACTTGAGAATCAACTATAATGGATGGGAATTTGATTTACCCAGCTGGTATATCTTCTCCCCCTTCTATGAGTGGCTACTTTCTCTTGTCTAGGGGTGTATTGATTATGGGTGCTTTGGTAATGGGTGTGGGCATTGTTAATTCAGTTTTATAATTGCTTATCTGATATGGGTCTAGTAATTTCACCATGTTTTAATCTAAAATTTGCGGTTGCAAACATGAATTTTCCTTACTTGGCTATGTAATTGCTTGAGAGAGAATTTTGTAGTTGTGGATGTGAAATTGCTAGTGGGTACTTGGGAACCACTTAGATTGGAGGCTAGACATAGCTCCAATTGCGGAATCTCCCATTTAAGGGTCCGAGCTAGAGATAGGACGACCTCCCCAAGCAAATGTTGGTTGGTTATTTAGCACACCGAATGATGTTCTAACCGAAAACATTGGATATGTGGATGTTGATCGAGAGATAACATTCCACACCCATAACCAAAGCTACATGTGTCAATAGATGAAAATTTAAGTGAATTAGTGATTATCCTATCCTATAGTGAATGTCCCATCGGAAATGCACCCCTAGTCATCTAGTTCTCATTGGTACACCCATTTTGATTTTGTAGCTTTTATTTGAATTGAGTTAGTAGTGACAACTTTCTCAATTCCCCCATTTAATGCTTTGGTTTTGTTGAACAATTACTCTCTCTTTGAAATCGCTTCACACAATCTCTCACTAGCTAAATTAGGTCCCTTGGGTACGACCCCGACATCCGTTGGGAGTTTATAAATTTTGTTTTTACTACGAGATCGTCGTGACCTCCTAGTTGGAGAGCACGATTTAAGCATTTATCAGGTAGCCAAGCTCGGAATCACCAAGGACTTGCGGGTTAGGATATTTGTTAGGTTTAAGGTGAGGATATCATTTGGTTCAAGTTACTACACTTCCCTAATTCTTTTTGCTCTCATTTTGAACACCGCTCACATTTTCATCAACTTCACCTTATTTATCCCTCACACAACCCAAGATTCTCCTTTTTAACTCATAATCATTCAACTCCTTATATCACCTTCACTTGGTAGCACCTATTTTTGCTTTTCAAATTGCTCATTGGATTGATCTTTTGGAGCAATTTCCAATTCGAAATTAAGGTGCTACCTTGAATGTGAAGTGCACTTCTTTTCTTCTCCTCATTTGATCACATGCACCCCTAAAATTAGGTATTTTCCTATGTTATGTTTTGTTCCCCCCCCCCCCCCGATGTGTCGGCGCTCTATGACATATTTGACTCCTTTAACTAAGAATAATCGTGAGTTTTCAAGCAACTGTTGTTGTTTTTGATGGGTTTTATGTTTAACTTGCAGGAACTTGAACCAAAACTGAAAAACATGGATTTTTTACACCTAAAGGGCTCTACTGGTTAGTGTGATAACTCACTTGACAAATCGTCAAGGTTCTGACGAGTCGTCATACCAACCGTCAAGCTAAACAGTCAATTTACTTGCAAGTCGTCACTGGGCGGATGACTTACCAGAATTTACCAGCAAGTCATCGCAGGCCCAACGACTTACCAGAAAATACTAGCAAGTTGTCATCGCGTCGACGACTTACCAAAAAAATTTGTCAGGCTGGGCACCTCAGCTCACTGGATAGTGGCGACGGATGGATTGATGGCTTGTCACAGACCTAACGGACCGTCAGGGAAGCCGTCAAGCTTTGACAGTCGAAGTTCAGCCACTGCCTAAAAGTGACGGTTCATCTGATGGCCAGTCACATGCTTGACGGCCCGTCAGGTGAAGCCGTCAAAGTCAAAAGCGGGATTCCGATTCTATTTTTGGACTTTATTTCCTGGACTTCTATAATTACCCAGTGTTAGGGTTTTTATGATTTCATTACCCAATATTTCTAGAGACTATTTTGTGCGACTTTTTGAGAGGAAAAATACGACATACACGTTTGTTTCTTCTTCTTCGATTACTCTTGGGATTTTTGGCTTCTTGTTCTTGGATAATTGAAGTAACTTTAATACTATTTGTAAGAATCTTTCTCTTATTATGAATATGATTGTCTTCTATTTCTTTAATAGCATGAGTAGCTAATTTCACACAACTAGGGTTGTGGGATCCATAAAATAGTAATGACTTAAGGTTCTTGTGATATCGGGTTTGGTATTTGTATGCATATTACATTGTTAATCATGCGTTTTTACTGTTTTCTAATGGTTGCAAACATTAGAACAAGTCTAGGTTTGATTTTCTTGAACAAAAGAATTAAAACCCGGAAAATTGGATTAGCAACAAGGATTCGGGACTATTAAATCCCGTCTAATGATTGACGCTCTAGCGAGGTTAATCTACTTGAAGTATAAAATTGAGTTTTGTAATTGTAATCTTTTCAAGTTCGAGAGAATTGAAAAGATAAAGCGTGTATTTGGTTGAGAAACGTTTAGACGTAAGAAAAATTTCAATTACTTCGTGATTATGCATATGAAGAGAACCTGATTGAACTCTAACCTGAGGTTGTTTACGAAACCATGGTGAACACATCCCTAGTTTGCCTATCTTATTGAATTTTACTCATTGTAATTTGTTGCTTACTATTTGAAACAATCAAAGCTTGATCACACAAACCCCCCCATTTATCGGAAACTATTGATTATTAGTCATCTAATTCACTAACAACTTAATTTGCACCTTATTCCCTGTGGGATCGACCCCAACCTTTGTTGGGTTCTATATTTTAAAACGATCGCTTACGCTTCTTAATTGAGGTGTAATTTGGGCGTTATCAAATTTTGATGACTTGCTGGTAAATTCTGGTAAGTCGTCCGCCCAGTGACGACTTGCAAGTAAATTGACTATTTAGCTTGACGGTTGGTGTGATGACTCGCCAGAACCTTGACGATTCGTCAAGTGAGTTAGAACACTAACCAGTAGAGCCCTTTAGTGTCAAAAATCCATCTTTTTCAGTTTTGGTTCAAGTTCCTGCAAGTTAAACATAAAACCCATCAAAAACAACAACGGTTGCTTGAAAACTCACGATTATTCTTAGTTAAAGGAGTCAAATATGTCGTAGAACGCCGACACATCAATGCCCTTAACTTAAAACGTTCGCTAGTCCTCAAGCAACATGACAACAAAAACAAAAGGATGACTCAACTAAGAAAACAAACACGTGTCACTAGCAAATAATGGCCATTCAACAGCTTATTCAATTTAAATCAAGCCCCCCCGGTAACACACAAATGTATGAAAAGCTAACTTGTAAGGATCCAAACATGTCATTCTGATATGATAGAATATTCTACATACACACACAACAGCTATCCCAACAGTCAGTAGATAATACAGAAATCCCAGTGCCCTCACCACAAAGAAGTCCCACACACAAGATTTGTGACTAGGTAAGGCGCTCACACTCACAAATGATTTCAAACAATGCACATGTGATGCCATAAGCTTGCCCTTGCTATTCTATTTTAGTTTTTCAAAAAGCCGCTCAGGATCACTACAGGACTTGTTTTGGCTTGTAATGAGGCTTCGGGTGCTGGTAGGATACGTTTGGGGAATAGTGACTAAACCCTCCTTGTAAATCGACCTATTATTTCCATTCAACCCTTTATTTTATCCACTCTTAATCACCTTTGATTTCATTATTTCTTGCTACAGGTGTGGCCTTTTTATCTTGATAACTCTTTTTCTTTCTTTTTCACTTCTTTTTAGTTCTTTTCTGTCTTTTCATTTGGCACACACCCGCACTTTCTATCCCCAACAATAACCAATTAAGCACAACCCCATCTTTCTTATCATGTACCTCTACAGTAGCCACCCTCAACTTAGGCTAATTGCCTAAGTTAAGGTGCACGATGTCCAAGGAGGGACTAGGGCAAAAATAAAGACTCAAAGTTAAAAGGGAAACGTAAGAGGTTATCGGAAGAACAAAGTCAACTTAACCCCATTTTTCTTATCATGTACCTCTAAAGTAGCAATTGCCTGAGTTGAGGTGCACGATGTCCAAGGAGGGACCAGGGCCAAAATAGAGACTCAAAGTTAAAAGATAAAGGTAAGAGGTTATCGGAAGAACAAAGTCAACTTTGGCTCAAACAAGGGTCAAAGGGGATATTTCCATTTGGATGGTCTTTTAGGCTAAGTGGACTGCACACAAAAAGGGCTTGTGATCCTTTCCTAAGCAACCAACTTCAAGCTTAACAAAATAGACCGGGCAAGTTCTAGATGCATGCACAGAGTAAGAGTTTATAACAATAAGCTCACACACACTTCGCACCAAGAAACCATACCACTACCAACTATCAAAACAACAGTTCAGCTTAAGCACAATTATTACAATCACATCCATTCATTGACATTCAGAGATCCAGAACAACCAATCATTTCAAACACAAGTACAAATTCAACATTTTTTTTGGAGGGGGGCTCTTTTTTAGTTCAACTTGCAAAAAGCCATGCTTGCTATAGACATCACAACACAACTAAAATTTAAACGACAACCTAAAAATGCCGGTTCTACTAGATAGCACACCGAAGGGAAAAGAAACACGGCAACATAAACCCTCGGTGGTGATAGACTCATAGGTATCCCAACCCTCCAAACTTAGGCTTTTAGCCTACATTTCATTTCAAGCAATTAGGGAGAATGGGTTCCAAAATAGAGGTTCCAAAAAGGTCAAGGTGTTACAAGGTGCCAAAGGATGGTCATAAGCTCAAAAGGGGTTCACTTGGGTTGATGTCATGGGAAGTCATTTGGGTGAAGTGGCTGTCAAAAAGGGCCTAAGGTCATTTTCCAAGCTTGGTTACACCTAGATTTTTGCCTTGAATCACATTTGGGGAAAGTTCTAGACGACATGCATGCTCAAAAGTTATTCTACTACAGCTCACCATACATGACATGCGAATTATTGAAGAAGGATCAATTTTTAACTTCCTAATCAAGAATCCAGGAGTAGCCATTCCATATTATCACCGCTAATAGGCTAAGAGTCACAAAATGATCTAAGGGGTTGTCATAACATTAATCTTCACCATGCACTTTTCACAAAATTTTTGGAAGGGTAAACCCATTTCACTTAACAGGCAAGACTACTTCATTAGTACCAAATAAGTCAATTGCAACCAAAACTTCAAAAGATGATGATTTACCCTTAAGAATGATGTCACCCAGTCTATCATTGGGCTAATTTGTCGATCTACATCGGTATGACTATACAGAGTTGATCAACCCAACCATCATAATCAACAGGCACATACAATTTGCACATGCCAAAGTACGGGTAGCACGTGCAATGCACAAGCCAACAGTGGGCATGTGCGAAGCTCGTGCGGTTCGCACATCGACATGTGTGATGTTGTGTACCAATTCTGACAAGCCCTATCTAGCCTAACGGTTACTCAGACTTCCCTTGGCTCCAAAACATCCAACACACTTGCTATAAATAGAAAAATGAAGAAGCTATAAGTAAAGAACTAACAATCTAAACCAACAACTCCATCCATATGAGCAAAAAACCCGACGAGGGAAAAACTTAGCGAAAACAAGATTGACAAGGGCACATCATTATCCAACAATACAAAGAAAATAAGCCCGACAAGGGCGCAATATCCAAAATAAAATAACATGCTAGATAGAGTGCTAGCCACCCCCAACTAACAACGTGTAGTGCCCTCACTGCAACAAAATAAGAAAAGAGTTTGAGGGGGCTCCCTGAAGGGTGTCTCACTCAGAACCAGAACTGCTAGGTCCAGAAAGGACCGAATCTTCCTCATCCACATCCTCCTCGGCGTCAGACCCACATAGCTTCCTTAGAGTGCTCATTATCTTCGCGAGGAACTTGCTTTGCTTTCTATCATGGTCCCTCTGCTTTTTCTATCTCCTTTCCACCTTAGCCAGTCTCTCCTTGATGTGTTGGTACTGGCTCGCTACACTAGCCAATGTAGGACCACTGAGAGTAGTGGAGGGTGGCAGCCCTGATACTGGTGCGGTGAAAGTCTCACCCAGACCCGAACGTCAGCATGCTACAATCTAACGAAGATGGTCATCCATGCCATATACTTAGTTGGAGATATGGCGGAGTGTCGGAGGACCAATAGTTTCAGCAACAGCGGCTTAATCATGTGCCTCGCTAGACTCAGAAAATAGACCAAATGATGGTGAGTCCACATCTATCTTCCTCTTCTTTGATGCTTTCAAAGGGCCTCTCTTCTTCAAAGGGTGAATCATTTTCTCGGGCTTACTCTCATTTTCTTCATCCCTCTTGGCGACCCCGGCTTGGTAGCACAAGTATGTGATCAATGAAGGGAAAAGCAAACTTTTGTTACCTCCGAGTAATACTTGTTGAATTTCATGCACAATCAATTACCCCATATTTACCGGGAGTCCCTCCATTAGAGCACAAATCACCCTTGCTTTGTCGGTGGTCACGTCGGACTCATTCTTGGATGGCATAACTCGAGCACAAATGATCGAAAGCCAAGTGCGGGCTTCGAAGTTAAAATCAGATGACTCAATTCTTGTATTCAATGCTATCCATTGCGGGATCTCGCCATCATTCAAATGTTCCACAAACCACTCGTGCCCTTTTTTCTGTAGCTCAAGCTTTGTAGGTGGCATTGTCGGCATTCGGGAAGTTGTAATATCCATTGATCAACACCGAATCAGAGCAAACCAGTTTGCCCCGCACCTGCACCATCAAGTTGTTGGCTAAGTCTGCCTCAGTCGCAATGGTATAGAAATCTCAGACCACGGCAAAGTTGGCCTTGATAGGTTCGGCGGCGAAGCAAATTCACCCACTATCAACCAACATCCTATAGAAGCCGACCCATTTTTCCTCTAATCTGTCCAACACGATACCTCGCTCCCTCATGATTGGCTTTATCAAGAGACGGTCTTAAATTTGGGAGCACTTGAGGGACAGGAAGGTTCCTTGGTCAAAGTACTCTTCATCGGCCATTTTGTTGGCATCTTCATGTACAATTCCAGAAATTTTCAAGCTGAAGGTACCTACACAAGGAACAAAGTTGTCAAACAACAAAATAGGCATGTAAAGAAATGTATTAGGACTAGATTAGGCCAAAGAAACAATCCAAAATGATTCCGAGCAAAGCTGGGAAGAGTTGCTATTTTTGGGGTAGTGAAAACTGGTCATCACGATCGCGACGACAAAATATTTTTTTTCCAGAAAATTAAAGCATCACGATCGTGGAATGAGGCATCACGATCATGGAATGAGGCATCACGATCGTGAGGCTCAGAGAAGTCAGTCATCGCGATCGCGGGATTTGGGCATCGCAATCATGATGGTTATCCTCTTGCCCAGAAAATTCAGTTCAAACATTTCGTCGAACAGGTGCCTTGCACCCTTTTGCACACCATATTTACACCACATGGGCATCACCTTTTACCCCAAAAATCAATAAACCAACAGATTAATAACTCCCCACTAGATTTTACCCATAATTTCATACCCAACATCCAATTTAAACCTTATGAAGAAAGCAAAGATTGACACCCACTTGGGTGTTTGAAGCACTTACTTTAACAGAAAATGAGGGTAGATTGAAGTAGAGAAAGCGGAGGTCATACCTGAGGAGTTTCAAAGATGCTTATGAAATTGAAGTTGATGTTGGATTTTTATCTTTGTTTCCATGGAAGAGAGAAAAATCAAGTTTCAAAGCAATTTTTGCTTTCGAAATGGCTTAATTGACTTTTAATACCTGGAAACTGTTTATTGTCTCGCGGTCGCATGGACTTCTCACGCGATCGTGATGAGTTAAGATCCCATAACTCTATGTGATCGCAAAGTGAGTCACGCAATCATAAAGAGTTATTGAAATTTTATCTCATCGCGATCACGATGGTCAAGGGTCGCGATCGCGATGCCTTAGCATCGACTGAGCTTTCTAAAATTTTGCACAGTGTACTGCTTCGACGTGCGATGCCAGGTGTGACATACACATTGGGAGCTTCAAAATGCACCATGTTCACACATGCCTATCTTTTAAATCAGTTTACTATTTGATTGGGCGAAGGCATATGCGACGGGCACTCTTCCAGGTGCAAAAAGCACATTTTTCAGAGGTATTTTTGGGTGATTTTCAACACTTGGTTCCTCTTCTCATTTCTTGGGTACCTAACAACAAACCAAAAATAAACAAAATGGTGAAGTAAAGCATAAAAATGATGGGTTGCCTCTCATCAAGCCCACAATTTAACGTCGCGATGCGACGCCGGCTACCTCACCATCGAGATTTCCACTTGGAAGATTTGAACCTTCAACCCAAACTTGAATCGAGCTTCCGGTGAAAGTCACGGGGTGAAGGTGTGAACATGAGAAGGCCATTTTCTTGGTGTCGCATTATGCATTTTTTAGCCTTCAAGTGAGGAAGGTCTCCTTGTTTTTTGTTCATGACAACTTTAAAATCGGATAAACTTTGATCCATCCACCTTTCAAGGTCTTCCAAAAGCTTGACTACTTCGACTCTCGTTCATTTAGTCAAACTCAAGGTTGATAAGTGGTTGGAGTAAGATTTAGGTGTCTCGACCTTCAAACTTATCTCCTTTATAGCATTCTCACTTTTGAATGAACTAGAGTCTTTCACGATGAACCATTGCAACTCTATTATCATTCATTTGTTTTTGGCATCGTGATCCTTGTATGGATTAGTTGGTTGCCACAACACCTTCAAGTTACGAGCCTCCCTTGTATCTTCCTATTCGATAGAGAACAACTCAAAACTACTACCCACAATTGTGCACGTGTGAACACGAGCATTCAAATTGATGTCCAAATTTTGGATAGAAATTTCAAGCATCCTCTCCTTTTGACCTCTCTTAGCATGACTTTTCAACAATACCTCAAACATTGGTAGCATTCTATCGCGTTGTTCCCCATAGGCCTCAAGTTGGTGAGCTTGGTTTAATACCCATTCTAGGCTCACAACCTCACCCAAAAAAAATTCTCCTCTTGTTGGTGTTCAAGCACTACCGGTACAAATTCACTTTCGGGCGATTCCATATTTCGCAATTCTTCATCATCGTCCCCAAAGTGAATTTGATTTAGCTTGATGTTCGAGACATGTTCATTTGCTCAGCTTGGAGATTTTTCTTAATCAATTTGACCGAAAGGAGTAGATAAACCTTCCATGAGTTGTGTGGCATGACTTTTCTCCTCTTCCTCTTTAGCCCTTGCATCCACAAAGCCTTGCTTTATAGCTTGCACACCCTCCTCTGTGATGTCTTTTTGGCCAAGAGAGTTTCAACCATGGCGTATAGGCTTTTCGGGTAGGTGTATTCCTCATCATCTTGAGCAAAAGGTGTGGACAAATCCACCGTGGATTGTTCGGCATGATTTATCTCCTCACCTTCCTTCATTCTCATCTCCACCAAACCTTGCTTTATGGATTACTATACCCTCTTCTTGGGTTTCTAGCGAGGTTAGGAGGGTTTGGAGCTTAGCCCATACGCCTTCTTCCCTTGTTAATTAATGGTTCCTATTAAGATAACAAGCATCACTAGCATTATGTTAGCATAAGAGGGGGAAGAGGATGGTCATTAGGGCAATTGCTCCAATATCCATCACGACCACCACACAAATAGCAATTTCGCCCATTATAGGAATATGAAGGTGAATACCTCCATCCGCTAGGGCCAATCTTACATTTTCGCTGAAGGTCGGGTCCTCCACAATAACAAAAAGGATCAATATAACAAGGGTTGCAACCACCAACACCTCTATCATTTCGAGATGTCATGAAATCAATCAACAAAATAAAACTAAATGAAAGAAAAACAATTATTCACAAAAATTGAACTAGAGTAAGTAAACTCAAATTCTAAACTAACTCAATACGCCAAATTGTTCCCCGACAACGGCACCATTTTTTATAACACTCATATCATGCTCTCCAATTAGGAGGCCACGACGATCGTCAGAGCAAAACAAAATTTACAATTCCAAACGAGTGTCGGGGTCATACCCAAGGGAACAATGTAGTCGCGATCGAGCTATTAAAGAGTCCAAGCAACTTATTGAAGTTCAAATAACAAAAAGGGATAATATATCTAAAAGGGGGATTTTAGACTACAACTAAAGATAAAAGAAAATCAAATAAAAGATAGAGTGATCAATGGCTTTCACCTTGATTTCACCAAGCAAGGACAACAAGGGAGAATCGGGAATGAGAATTCAATTCACAAGACTTGCACCCAGTTGACAACTAGGTAGTCTTGGCTAAAGGTATGCCTAACTATCTCTCGACCAATCGAGCATATATCTCGTGTGTTTTCTCTCAAACTAACACGAGTAATAAATAAACCAGCCAAATAACTTGGGGAGGTCATCCAATATCTAGATCGGACCCTTAAGTGAGAGATTCCTGCTATTAGAGCTATTCCTAGCCTGCAATCTAGATGGATTCCCAAGTACCCACTAGTGAATCTTCCCGAATTCGAGAATTTCTCTCTCGAGCAAAAACCCAAATTAGAAAGCTAAATCAATGTTTGTAACCATTGATTATAAATTCAACCAACGGAAGATTCAATAGAACCAAATAATCAAACAAGAACAAAATCTATATATGAATTCAATAACCCAACAAGTATTATCTGTAATACAAACCCAAAATCTCAAGTCAACAATACACCAATGGTATTGGTTGATGAACTTTCTCTCCAAGCTTGCCAAAAGTTCCAAGGATTAGCAACAGATGTGCTCCCAATCGGCTGGGAAGAGGTTTATGTGAATTGGGGTTTCCAAAAATGGGAATTTCCAAATCTGCCTCACAGCTGATAAAACCGTCATTGCGATCGCGTGCGTGACCTTCGCGATCGCGAGGTTCTGAAATTTCCTTCCACGCAGTCGCGTATCCTCAACCTTGCGGTCGCGTAGATTTGACTTTCTCCTTCACGTGGTCACGTGGATTCACTTCGCGGTAGCGTAGGTTTAGCTATGTCCTTTTGCATCACGGTTGCATGGCTCCACTCTCGCGATCGCGATGAGAAATATTGTGACACTGATCAGCAGTTCCTTTTAGCTCCATTTTGACTTGTTTGCACTACAATCTTTCCCGAACACTTCTAAAGCACAGAACCCTATAAAATAAAAAAAATTAGTGTCAAATTGCACTCTTTATCCACTTTATACTAGCAAAGGTATAAAATTAGAAGCCAAATAAGTAGGTAAATAGTGTCAGGTTAATAAACTTATGAGGCACATCTTGTCCTTAAAAATCCACTGTTAAGATCCAACACCCTGTCCGATGGGACGTCGGACCCGCCACGCCCATGGAAAATAGTCGTAGAAGGACAATTTCACCTTCAAATTCACTGGATCATTCCAACGCCCTGTGCCACGGGACGTCGGACCTCCCACGCCCGTGGGAGGCCAAATTTTCTAAAAATTTTATAAGTGTTAAATTTTTTCTGGTTTTTGATTTTTGGTTTCAGTTGTAACATTGGTAACCTACAGGTACTAGATGGATCCGAAAATACCACTGTGATTCGGGGGGGGCGAAAAGCAAAGGATACATCTGTCAAGTCTCGATTAAAGGATCAAAGCGATTCTGAGGTCTAGAAGAGTGACTTAGACAACACCCCCTCGTCTAGACAATTAGAAGAAAGTTGATACTAACTCCTTCTCAGTCTGAAGAAGAAGGAGGCAACACACCTACAGATAAGGAAGGATCATCTTCTGGCTCGACTGAGTTCAGTGCAGAGAGTGACCATGCTCCTCTACCAGCAAAAGAGGGGCAAGAACTAGTTACCCAAGTTTCTAGTGGCATGGAAATCGGTATCAGACATACAATAAGTAAATATGAGTTTGGAATCCCAACATCGGACATGCAATGAGTAAAAGTGCCCTCCACAGAACTTAAATCAGTAAAAAGAGAGGTGTTTTAGCTTTTAAATTCGAAATCAATAGTAAAATAGTACCAATACTTTTAGAAGTTTGAGATGCATAGTAACAGTGAAAAACCTCTTTTTAACTCGGATACCAACTATTCTTTCTTAGAAAACCCAGTTGCCAAGTCCATGAACGAACGAAAAAATGATTATATGCAATACAACACCCAAGTAAATGCAGAAATATATGTCAAAGATAGGGTAAGGGTGCCCTCCAAATATAGTACTCACCTGGAACTCTGTCCAGTCCAAAGTTACAGCCTCGAGCCCATAGTAACACAATAACGATAAATAATGATGGGAAAATAGAACTATAATTAGAAAATAAACCAAGGCACCTACTGTACCTCTAAAACCTCCTTAAATTACTCTAGGCATTCTAGGCTAGCAACAACAAAACTACAAGCTCCTAAACTAAGGATAAGCATGATAGAACTATTCTAGGTCCCAAAAATGGCCAAAAAAAGCAGAATACAAGATTTAAGCTTAATTCTACCCTAAAAGCTACCCTTACATTCCTGCAGGTTATAACTTCTAAAAATTTAACTAAACCAGATCTAAAAGGAATAAATTGTAACTTACCCCGGGGATGAACTGCAAGCAAAAACCATCAATCATGTGCCTTTCCCTTCTGAATAGCCTCAAAATATTGCCATGCTATCACAAATATAAACTAGGTGTCAAGATGAGAAGAATGACACCCACATTACTATACAAAAATTCGGGCCAAAAATCAGGCTCAAAAATAACCTTTGGGGCCCACGAAACAAAACAGAAAACTAAATTTAGAAATCTGTTTGTAGCATGTCTCTAAACTCATGCCCAAAATTTGAGCACAAATGAGACTCTTTTTTGGGCCCAAAACAACCTCAAAAGTTCTCTTGATCATGGAATCACAACAAGAAATTAAAACAAAATAAATGGAAGATAACAGGAATTAAATGACGGAAAAGGAATAAGGGAATAAGATGAACTTACTGGGAATAATTGGAGATGAATAAAATCTCTAATCCAAGCTCTTGAGCTCAACTCTAATAATGTTCTATGGATTTTTGGTGAAGAAAATGAAGTTGGAGCCATATATAGTGCCAGGGGATTGTCCTTCATAGACACGGGCAAGCCATCACATACGTGATCCCGTGTAGGCCACTTGAACCATGCATACACAAAGAACAAAGGGAGGCAGGGCCAGGTGACCCTTCATTGCATACAAGATAGGGCAATCACATAGGCGGTCCCGTGTAGGCAGCCGACCCCTTGCGTACACAAAGGGTTGGGTTCTGCTGTACCAGTTGCAACAATACAAACAACTTTCAACAACTCAAAATGCCTCGGATAGACCCTCAAGATTAATCCAAGGTCCCGCGTATGAAAATGATTCAACCCTACTAAAAATGGCATTCTTGACTCAACAAAATCGATGAAATTCCCAACAGAGATCATCTCGATAAAAAGTAAACCCCACGCCAAAAAATCAACTTTTAGCCAAAAGTAACTCGATAGCCTAAAATGAGTCTGGAAGGTTCGGGACCTAAACCAAAGGTCCCACTTGCCCAAAATTAATGTTCTGGAGCTAACAGAGCTGACGAGATTTCCATTCGAGGTTTTCTTCTCTAAATGTTGATAAAAAAAACTCTTCTAGCTATAAGAGTTTCAAAATAGGGAAATAGGATTAAAACACAAACAAACTACCCAGGAACTAAATCACCAGTCCCGTCAAGTCGTAAATGATCTGTAGCCACTATGGGAAATCTTGAAATGCAGAAAAAACATAAAAACATAGAAAATAAACTAGAGGGTCATTACAAATCCATAAGTTAAATTTTATCCTATACCCCGATAAGGTATATTATGGCTATGACAACATGGGAAAAACATTGTAGCATCATGAGGCTCACATGGTATTTGTTGGTTAAGACAAACTACCAAGTAAAAGCTAAATTTATTTTCAATATTTGCTTTTGATGCACGGTATTCAGTTATTCATTACACACTTATGCTTTACTTTCTTTAGTTGACTTCATTTCAGTCATTATTTCCAGTTTTACTCCTATTAGCTTAGTATCTCAATGTTAGCAATATTAGTCTTGTTGTTTTAATTCAACTTATTACATATGGTGCATATTAATGTACTGACACCATTTGGCACACCATTTGGCACTTCATTTCTTAATAATATAGATTCGAGAACTCAAACTTGGTAGTCGGCGCATCTCTAGGCTTTTTTATTTTTAGCTTTAGTGAGACCTATTTGCTTTTCAAAGGACTCCAGTAGTTCTAGTAGACATTGGTCATTGCTAGTAGAGTGTAAAGGTAGCCCAAGCCCTTGTCTTGGTAGACTATTTCTTATGTTAGAGTCTTCATAGATGAGTTAGTAAAGTACTCCCTCCATCCTATTTTATATGGCACATTTTCCTTTTTAGTCTCTCCCAAAAAGAATGTCAGCTTTCTATAATTAGAAAAAATTTAACTTTAAAATTTCTCTTTTACCCATAATAAAATGTTTTACAACCACACAAATATTCAAGGATTATTTAGGACCATAAGTTTCAAAAGTATTCCCTTTTTTCTTAAACACCGTGCCAAGTCAAAGGGTGTCACATAAAATGGGACGCATAGAGTATAAGATTTCAGTTTATTTTTTAGATACGCATGTTTTGAGATATACTATTACAGAGGATATTTATTTTATTTTTTATGAAATTGCATGCTTATTAATTTCAAATTCCATAAGATAGTTAAGTGTTCAATTTGGTAGTAAGATAGGCCAAGGGTCCGCTTGAGATAGTGGTGGTTTCGAGTGTCAGCTACGCCCAGGATGTAGCCTTGAGGCATAACAAACTTAGTATCTGAGCACTAGGTTTAAGAGTCTTAGGATGTCTATGAAGCCGCATTTAGTGGAGTTCTCCTTATTGGTGTTAAGTGAGCCACACATATAATGAGGAACTACAAGGCATTAAAAAGTACCACCCTTCTCTCATACTCTAGTTCGTGCGATTGAGTTTAACTCTACAAAAATTACCTCCTAACCCGTGCATTTGCATATTTCAAATCATGCCTCCAAAAAGGATTGTCAATCAGAGCACTACTACAAGTGCTGAGGTTCTCCTTGTAACCAATGAAGGCGACCTGCCTCCACCTTCAAAGATACAGACTAGAAATGAAGGTCGCTCTACTAATCTGAACACTAGTATCAGAGTTCAAACTGTGTCAACTAGCCTAGTGAGAGTTTTAGTGACACCTGCTCATCCATCTTCCCACACTGATAATTCTAAGGTAGAGTTCAAGGGAGCCATTCAGATGCTCACACAGTTGGTAGCGACTCAGTATAGCCATCAAGACATGGTACCTTCTTGGATCAGGGAATTTCTCCAAATAAACCGACCAATGTCCACAGGGTCCAAGGTTGATGAGGACCCTCAGAATTTTATCGATGAAGTTCAAAAGATTTTGATAGTGACGCGTGTTATGGAGATAGAAGGAGTTGAACTTGCCTCCGATCAGTTAAAAGATGTAGCTAATGTTTGGTATGACCAGGATTTAACTCATGGAGATGATGCAGTGCTTGTATTTTTGGATGACTTCATAGATGTATTCATCGATAATTTCTTTCCTCAAGAGTTGAGAGAGGACAAAGAGGAGGAGTTCATGAATATCAAGCAAGGTAATATGAGCGTGAGGGATTATGGCCTTAGGTTCACTGAACTATCCTGATATGCTCTTGAGATGGTTTCCTCTATGAGGGCAAGGATTGGGAAGTTTTTTTCTTTGGTTGGTATGCATGTGAAGAGGGAGTTCAAGGGTGAACTATTGATCAATGACATGGATATCTCCAGACTCATGGTTTATGCTCAACAGGTTGAGGAGGAAAATCAAAAATATAGAGAGGAACACTAGAGTAAGAAGACAAAGTCAGTGAGCCATGAGTCTAATCAACAGAAGCTTGTGAATGGTGATAGATCATTCCTCCATAGGAGGTCGTCTGGACCTACTTTATCAGCAGCTAGTGCACCTACACTTAAAATCAGGAGTGACCAGAAGTTTTAATATAATTAGAATTTCAAAGCTCAGAGTTCTCATTCTCAGGGTAGTATGACTCAGGGAGCTACTCGATACCCATAGTGTACAAGCTTTGTAGACCCTATTCAAGAGAGTTTCATTATAGCTCATATGGATGCTATAGGTGCAGCCAGTTGGGTCACTTTTTGAGGAATTTTCCATCCATGAGATAGGATAATAGGGGTAAGAAAGCCTAGTATACTATGTCATCTACTCCAGCAGACCTAGTTTCCCAAAAAGGTAATACTTCAGCAACAGGAAGGGGTCAGAACAATTTGTATTTTATGTCCAATCGCAAGGATTAGGAGAACTCTTGTAATGATCCTTCCAGACATTAATATATTTACACTTTCTTTGTATTGTTAGAGCTTGCCTGTAACGGCCCCAAGTCATTTATGACTTTCAGGGACCAACGGTTTGGTGCCCTGGCCGTTCGTTTCGTCTTTATGGCTATTTCCCCATTTTAGAGCTTAAACTTAGGATATCATTGACTTTGGTCAACATTCTTGGTAAATAAGCTAAGAATCAAATTTTGACATATCCGTTAGCTCCAAATTATGGATTTCGGTAAGGGTGGACCCTTTGTCGGGGTCTAGGAGCTTTTTGTTTAGTTTTGTGTTGCTTTTTGTGTTTTCTAGCTAGTTGAACTTGGAAGTTTGACTTTGATCAATATCTAGAGAAGACACCCTCGAATGGAAACTCTGCCAGCGCTGTTAGCTCTGAAATATATCGACATTAGGCTAGAGGGACCTTTGGTTCAGGTCCCGAGACTTCCAGACTCATTTTAGGCTATAGAGTTCTATTTTGGAAAAATTGGTTTTGGGTAGGGGCCCACATTTTGTTACATCAACCTCCATTGGTATTTTTGTAAATTTTTGTGGAGTCTAGAATGTATTTTTTAGTCAAATAACTCAGCTCGTTTATGTTTGCGGGACCCCAGATTCTTCACGAAGGTCCGTCCATTGAAAATTTCCCAAAGTTGGCTGCAACTTGTGCTGCTTGTTGGTATGGCACCAGGGCATTGACTGGGCTACGCTTGTGCCTGGACACTGCGTGTGTGTGCCTGCCATGCCTCGACCACCATCGCACCTTCACATGCCAGGCTGCCTGGGCACAAGTGCGCCTGCGGTGCCTGGCCATTGTGGCACCATCGTGCCTACTCCCGCATGGCCGCCCCTGCGCCTGGGCGCTGGCAATAACATAGTTGGCCACCCTTTAATTTTCAGATCATTTCTTCTTCTTCCCAAAACGTTTCCCCCATTAAAATTAGCTCTAAAAACTTCATATTTCACCATTGTACATCCAAACCTTGGGGGCTTACATATTTCTGGTCCGTGTTAGTTCTTGGCTTCTAAAATTGGTAAGTTTCCTTGTTAATTTCTAGTTATTTCCATTATTTTCCCTCTTTGAATTCTCTTTGTGTATGGGATATTTGAGCCTTCTTTGATGGTTCATTTCTGCTCAATTTTGGATCATAAACTCCATGGAATATGGGGAACATCGTGGTGTTTTTCATTTTTGTCTTGAGTCAGTAGCATTTCAGCCATTCGTGATTGGCCAAGACCTACTACTCCTACCGAGTTTCACAACTTTGTAGGGTTTGCACGGTAATACAGGAGGTTCATCGAGGGGTTTTCTTCCATAGAACCACCTTTGACTAGGCTGACTAAGAAGGATGTCCCATTTCAGTAGTCGGATCAGTGCGAGAATATTTTTTAGAGACTTAATATATTATTGACTTCAGCTCTACTATTGACTTTACTAGTTGAGGGTCAAGGCTTCTCAGTGTATTGTGATGCTTCAGGGGTTGGTCTTGGTTGTGTATTTATGCAGCAGGGTTATGTGATAGCATATGCATTAAGACAGCTGAAGGTTCACGCGCCCAACTACCCCACATATAACTTGGAGTTGGTGATGGTAGTCTTTGCGCTCAAGATTTAGAGGCATTACTTGTATGGGGTTCATTGTGAGATTTTCACCGATCACCATAGTCTTTAGTACATCACGAGTCAGTGAGAGCTGAAATCTAGGCAGTGAAGATGGATTGATTTAATAAAGGGATATGATTTCACTATTCTATATCGTCTAGGCAAGCCAAATATGGTAGCATATGCCTTGAGCTGGAAGACAATGAGTACGATAAGCCTAGCTTCACTTTCAGTTTGAGAGTTTCCATTAGCCTTGGACATATAGTTCTTGGCTAACCGTTTGGTTAGGCTTGAATTGTCTAATTCTAGCAGAGTCATTGCCAGCATCAAGATTTATTCTACATTAGTTGATCAGATTCAAAGTAGTCAGTTTGAGGATCAACGGTTATATGACATTTGTGATTAGGTTGTTCGAGGTGAGGCCAGTAAGGCTACTTTAGATTCTGATGGGGTTCTGAGGTTTAATAGTCATCTTTGTGTTCTGAGAATTAGGGATTTAATTTAGTTGATTCTCGTGAGACACATTATTCTAGATATTCCATCAATCCTTGCGCAGCCAAGATATATAGGGATTTGAAGCACCTTTATTGGTGGAGTGGTATGAAATGGGACATAGCGGAGTTTGTATCTCGATGCTTGAACTGTCAGCAGGTGAAGTTCAAGCACCTGAGACTTGGTGGATTGATGCAGTGACTTCCCATTCCTGAGTGGAAGTGGGAAGGGATTACTATGGATTTCATAGTCTGATTGCCACGCACTTCTCGAGGGTTTGCCTTTATTTGGGTTATTGTTGATGGCAGACTAAGCCAGCGCACTTCTTGCCAGTCCGTTCTACCTACAGTATAGAGAGGTAGGCTCAGATTTACCTTCGTAAGATTGTTTATTTTTATGGGGTCCTAGCTTCTATCATTTCAGACTGTGGCGCTAAGTTCACATCTTAGTTCTGGAGGACTATTCAGCGAGACTTGGGTACAGAGGTTCAACTTAGTACTGCATTTCACCCTCAGATAGATGGCCAATCCGAGAGGACTATTTAGGTCATGGAGGACATGTTACGGTCCTGTGTTCTTGACTTTGGAGGTTCTTGGGCTCAGTATGTGCCTTTGGCAGAGTTTGCATAGAAAAACATTTATTATTCGAGCATTGGCATGGCACCATTTGAGGCATTGTATGGTAGACATTGCAGATCGCCCTTGGGTTAGTTTCATGGTTTGGAGTCCAGGCTGAAGAGTACAGAATTTCTTCGTGATTCCTTAAACAGGGTCCGGATGATTTAGGACAGGCTTCGGGAAGCTCAGAGTAGGCAGAAGAGCTATGTTGATCGTAGACTTTGTGCCTTGGAGTTTAGTGTTGGTGACTTGGTATGTCAACGGGTATCGCCCATGAAGGGCGTGATGAGATTTGGTAGGCAGGGAAAGCTTAGCCCCAGGTATATTGGGCCGTTTGAGATCCTTCAGAAAGTTGGTAGCATTTCTTATATGTTAGCTTTGCCTCTGATGTTTTCAGCTATGCATCCAATATTCCATGTATCGATGTTAAGGCGGTATGTCCCTGATGAGTCACATGTGTTGCAGTGGGAGTCAGTTCAGTTGGATTAGAGTTTGGCCTTTGTTGAGAAACTGGTTGCTATTCTAGCTAGATATGTCAGGAGGTTGAGATCCAGAGAGATTTTGGTAGTTAAGATTCAGTGGAGGCACGTTCCAGTTAAGAAGGCTACTTAGGAGACCAATAGAGAGATGCGGGCTCAGTATCCGCAGTTGTTTAAGCCTTCAGGTACTTCTTTTTTTGACTTTCGAGGACAAAAGTCCTTTTTAGTAGTGGATTATGTAATTACCCTTCCAGTCATTCCTGCATTTATGCTTTCTTTGTATTGTTAGATCTTGACTATAGAGGCCCCAAGTCATTTATGACTTGCTGGGACCGGTGGTTTGATGCCCTAGCCGTTTGCTTGGTCTTTATGGTCGTTTCTCATTTTAGAGCTTAAACTAAGGATATTATTGACTTCGGTCAACATTCTTGGTAAACATGTTTGGAATCAAATTCTGACAAATTTGTTAGCTCTAGAGTGTGGAATTTGGTCTAGATGGACCTTTTGGTCGGGGTTTGGGAGCTTTCGGTTTAGTTTTGTGTTGCTTTTTATGTTTTCTAGCCAGTTGAACTTGAAAGTTTGACTTTGGTCAACATCTGAAAAAGACAGCCACGGATGGAAATTCCACCAGCGTTGTTAGCTCTAAAATGTCAACTTTTGGCTAGAGGGACCTTTTGTTTGGGTCCCGAGGCTTCTGGACTCGCTTTAGGCCATGGAGTTTTGTTTTGGAAAAGTTGGCCTAAAGTTGGTTTTGGGCGTGGGGCTCATATTTCATTACATCGACCTCCGTTCAGATTTTTGTCGATTTTGTTGAGTCCATAATGCCATTTTTAGTCAAATAGCTTAGCTCATTTGTGTTTGCAGGACCCCAGATGCTTCCCTGAGGTCCGTCCATTGAAAATTTCCTAAAGTTGGCTACAACTTATGCTGCTTGCTGGTATGGCACCAGGGCGTTGCCTGGGCCGTATTTGCACCAGCGTTCCTATGTCTGGGCATCGCACCTACGTACCTGCCATGCCGCGGCAACCAGCGTGCCTATGCATGTCAGCCCGCTTGGGCCCCAGCGTACCTCCGGTGCTTGGCCGTTGTGGCACTAGCGCGCCTGCGCCTGCCTGGCCGCCCCTGCGCCTGGGCGCTGGAAGCTATATAGCTTGCCACCCTTTAATTTTCAGCTCATGTCTTCTTCTTCCCAAAGCGTTTCTCCCATTAAAATTAGATCTAAAAACCTCCATCTTTAACCATTGTTCATCCAAACCTTGGACGCTTACATATTTCCGCTCTGTGTTCGTTCTTCGCTTCTAAAATTGGTAAGTTTCCTTGTTAATTTCTGGTAATTTCCATTGTTTTCCCTCTTTGAATTCTAGTATTCTATGGGTTGTTTGAGCCTTCTTTGATGGTCTATTTTTGCTCAATTTTGGAGCATGAACTCCCGAGATATGGAGAACATTGTGGTGTTTTCATATCTGGCTTTGGGTTATGGGGCCCACGGCTATACCTTTAGCCAAATGGGTATTGTTAGCCTTGTTTTAACGCGTAGATTACCTTCTTGATAAAGTGATTACATTTTGGGACTTGTTAAAGCAGTTTGGGCTTGGACATCGTCATTCCAGCAGCTTATCGTAGGACGACAAGTAGGTTACAGCCTTCTCCATATTAGACTTTGCATGTATACTCTATAATTGTACTAATTAGCATCCTTGGGTTGGGTTTTATTAGCTTGGCACCCTAGACCTTTTCTGCTTAATTTCTATCCCTCTTATTTCACTCATATCATCTTAGTATTTATTGTAGCTGGTAGTATTACCCTTGTGGTCCTATGTGGCCTTGTATTTGACACTTGACCATAGAAGGTGGGTTATTTGTAAATGTCCATGAGTCCCCAACATCGATATTATGATTATAAAGTAGGTTATATATGATGTAGAGCGATTGGAGCATGTGCAGGGCCGATAGGTTGATTGTGAGTTGTTGGGCTACTGTTTGTGTTTGGGAATACCATTATCATGCATATAACGAGATTTCGTGCATGTTTTACTATTATTTTGGTTTCGGGCATGCTATATACGATTTTCTAAACCTTGCATGGCCCCGAGGGCCCATTTTTGGTAAAAATAGTTATAAAGGGTTTTGGAATTTATTTTACGGATCTTCTTGGGGTAAGAGAGACTAAATGATGATTGTATCACCATTTTCACACTTTTACTAGACTCAACTAAGCCATAGTGCTAGACATATTTTACTACTGATTTGAGACGATACTAGACTCGGTCGAGCCGAGCATCAAACATTTTTTACTACTGTTTTAGACCCAGATACATCCTGGGCACCCATTAAAGGGGTTTTTGAGACTTGATTCGCTGATTACGACCCGGATAGACTCCGAGCACCCATTTTTGAGATTTTGGTCACTGGTTTGGATCCGGATACACTCCGGATGATTATTCTGAGATTTTGTATGTAGTTGAGGACCTCCATGGACCTTGTTGATCCAGACCAGGGGCTATATACTGAGTGTGCCAGAGGAAGGGTATACGGTGGAGTTGAGGTATACGGGTGTTGTGCAGGGCCGATAGGAATGTTTGTGAGCAGTTAGGCTAACCTATTATTTGCGAGCATATCATTCATGCAAAGGTTTTTTTTGCATGTTTTACTACTGATTTGGCTTTAGGCCTACTGTAAACAGTTTTATAAACTTTGTATGGCTCATAGGGCCCATTTTCGGTAAAATGATTATTAAAGGGTTTTGGAACTGATTTTTATGAAACCTCTTGGAGTAAAAAGGATATTATGATGGTTTTATCACCAGTTTTCACACTGATACTAGACTCAGCTGTGCTGGAGTGCTAGACATGTGTTTACTATGTATTAAGACCTAGATACGCTCCGGGCACACTTTTTAAGGGTTATTAAGACTTGATTACTGATTTAGACCCGTATACACTCCGGGCACCCTTTAATGGATATTGAGATTACTACTTCTGAATTTAGACCCGGTTAGATCCCAAGCATGTACTACAAGATTTGGATTATTGATCTACACTTTGAGATTTCGCGTTCGTTACTTTGTGTAGTCTAGGACCTCTATGGGCCCTGCTGATCTAAGACCAGGGGCTACAAGCCTAGTGTGTCGGAGGAGGGATATACGACAAAGTTGAGGTATAGCAGGTATGTCCCACCATGGGTCCTTCTATTGGTCCTACGATCACTGTGGGAGGTGCATACATGTGTTACTATCACAGGTTCCATCATATTACATCATCATACATATTGTATTCGAATTCCACCCTTGTTTGCTATTTGCTCACTGTACGCTCTGGTAGTATATGATGCCGGAGGGTTTGTTTTCACTTGATTGTGTTCCTCGATTGTATGGGCAGTTGTCGGGAGTGTAGGTAGACTATATTACTCCATCATTTTATAGAGCTTGTTATGGAATTCGGTACTTGGTGATTTAGTGGGTTCTAGCCTTTTGAGGCTCCGATTGTTGGATCTTTGGATTATTGATGGACTAGTGGTTCCTATATTGTTTGATGCACTGTTTAGGTGGCCTTCTGAGTATTTAGGGGTTAGTGGATCCTACCCCTCTTTCATAGTGTTGATTAGTGGTTTCGATTCTTTGTGGCTTAGTTTATTCCATCCTAGGGTTGTAACTGTGGGATTGCTATCTGATTTCTCTCATCTTGATTATGGTGTTTAAGCATGATTCCATTAGTTATATTGCTCTAGCTTGATTGTGTTTATTCGCTTTCCTTTATTCCCTTACTACTTGAGGTTACCAGTATACCGCCATTTTCTCAACTCTCTCTTTATGTATATATATATATATATATTGCAAGGACTCCAGATGCGTTCTTTTTACCTTCATCTGTGTTCAGTGTCATATATATCCTCTGTGGCTAGCATAGCATGTTTGTAATTCTTGTTTACTTTTATCCGTGCTAGTTTCCATGTTCTATCTCGATTTCTTCTGTGACTGATTTCTTGCTATCTGTTGCTTCTTGTTTTTATATCTTATATGCGCTCAGTTGCCGATGATGCCTACTGGGTACCCCTTGCTTAGCAATTGGTGCTCATACTACACCTTTGCATCTTTCTGGTGCAGATATTAGTGTGAGCTTTCGTCGTTGATCGCATGGAGACTCGTGCAACTTTGGATATTCGAGACTAGAGTAAGCTCCTGCCGATCGGGGCTTGATCACATCTCATCTTTTGGCACTGTTACTCTTTGCATATTCAGAGACAGATGTACTTATTATTTTGTTACTTCTAGCACTTGTATTCTATTAGAAGCTCCTGTACTTTTGATACCAAGTCTTTGTATTGGTGTAGTTTCCTTGTATATATATTTTTTGGTTTGTTGCTTTCGCGTTGACTTTACTTTATATCTGCTTCCGCTTATTGCTGCTTATATTGTGCATATTGGTTAGGTTGTATCCCATTACTAATTGTTTTGGGCTACGAGAATTGGTTCGCCTACTGGGGAGGTTGTAAGTGTCATCATGACCTGAGAAATCGAGTCTAGACACTTACCGGCCTGCATCAACACACAATCAATACCCACTCTAGATGCATCACAATACACAATGAAATCCTAAGTTCTCTTTGGTACCTTTAACACTGGACCAGTGGTCAAATGGGTCTTCAACTCTTGAAAAATCTTCTCACAAGTTTTGGACCATTGAAACTTAACCTTTTTCTTGGTCAACTTATTCAAAGGAGCAACAATAGATGAGAACATTTCTACAAATCTTCTGTAATAGCTAGCCAAACCCAAGAAACTCCTAATGTTAGCAGGGTTGTGAATCTTGGCCAATTCTTTACTGGTTCAATCTTCTGAGAATCAACCTAAATACCTTCACTCAAAAATATGTGGCCTAGAAATGCTACAGACTTCAATCAAAATTCACACTTAGAAAACTTGGCATACAACTCGTGGTCCTTGAGTGTCTGAAGAACTATTCTGAGGTGATTAGCATGATCCTCCTTACTATGGGAGAAGATTAGGATATTGTTTATGAATACTATCACAAACATATTAAGGTACTTCTTAAACACTATATTCATGAAGTCCATGAACGTGGTAGGAGAACTATTCAAACCAAAGGACATGATTAGAAACTCAAAGTGGCCATAACGGGCCCTGAAAGTTGTCTAAGGAATATCATTTTCTCTAACTTTCCACTGGTGATAGCCGGATCTAAGGTCTATCTTAGAGAAATAGCTAGCACTTTAAAGTTGGTTGAATAGGTCACCGATTCTAGGAAGGGGATACTTATTCTTTATGGTGACCTTGTTCAACTGACGATAGTCAATACACATTCTAAGGGAACCATGGTTCTTTCGCACGAACAAGACTGGAACAACCAAGGTGAGACACTTGATCTGATGAATCAAGAAGGTTTTTCAATTGTCCTTTTAGCTCTTTTAACTTAGCTAGAGCCATTATATATGTTAGAATAGATATAGGTTGAGTATTAGGAAGGACATCTACTCCGAAATCTATTTTCCTATTAAGAGGGACTCCAAGAAGATAATCGGGGAAAACTTTTGGGAACTTATTCACAACTGGAACTGACTAAAGGGGTAAACCCTCAATACTAGAGTCTCTTAACTCTAACTAAGTGCTAAATACACCCCTTGAAAACTAACTTTTTGGCCTTAAGGTATTAAATGAAATGACTCTTAAGCACAATTAGACTACCTTCCCATACTAAGATGGCTCATCAGGAAATTGAGACTTTACAACTCTGAATCTACAATTGATAGAGGCATAACAGGAATATAACCAATCCATGCCTAGAATGATATCAAAATCTACCATGTCCAATGCAACTAAGTTAGCTGTGGTGTTTTTATGATGAATTGACATTGTACAGTTCCTATACTCTCTTAGTTACAATAGACTCACCAATAGGAGTAGAAACAACAAATAACTCTGCAAGCTTTTTGGGATAGACTCTGAACTTCATAGAAATATATGAGGTCATAAAGATAAATTGGAACTTGGATGAAGTAAGGCATAAGTGTCAATGGAGTAAACCCTTAACATACCAATGACAACATCCAGAGAGTTGTCATGACCCAATTTTTCAGTTCATGATGTCACCTACAATCCCCCTGTAGGGGTACCAATTCCCCTAGCCTGAAATGGTTAGTAATGGGCTACTATATAACAAGCATGTGGAAGAAAAAGATATAAGTAGAAGCAAGAGATAACGTAAAGAAATGATCAACATGAATATATATATATAAGCTATGCTCCGATAACCAGGAGCTCACCCTCAGTCTCGAATGGTCCAAAAGTACTCCGCATGAGTCTTCACGAGTCAGCGGCAATGGCCCATACTAGGATCTGCACCACAAAGATGCAGAGTGTAGTATGAGCACCAATTGCCAAGCAACGGGTACCCAATAGGCATCATAGGAAAATTGAGCGCATATAAGATATAAAAGAAATAAATAGCAGAAGGCAAAGAAAGTAGTCACAGAAGAAACGGTTAAGTACACGGAAGCTAGCATAGATAGCATACAAGGAGAAAACAATCATACTCGGCTAGCTGCTAGAAATACATATCACATAGCACTGGTGAAGGAAAGAACAACGCACCTAGGGTCCTTTCAATAACAATATATATAAAGGGAGTTTAAGAAATAAGCGGTATACCGACAACCTCAAGTAAAAGGAAAGGGAGGAAAGCAAATAAAACATAATCATGCTTGAAACCCAGTTCCACTAGCTAAGTCATGCCAATAGTACAACCCTCAAAGTAGGAATAAGCATTCAATAACCCAAGTGTAACTAAAAAGTGAAACGGAACAACAGTAACATATAGTAATAAATCTACCTACAGTCCCAACAAGCGCCCATACACCCGAGGAACACATATAAGTGAACAAAGCCTCCGGCATCCCATACTACCAGAGCGTACACTCAACAAACAGCAAACAAGGGTGGAATCGTACACAAATAAATTATATGAAGCATTGGAGTGAAAACTAGGTGTAACCATAGTAATATATGTACCTCCTCCGGCGCTGATAGGCCTAGGAAGTAGGATCCATGGAGCACAATCAGCTCAACATCACAAATATCTAGCCTAAAGTAATATCTCGATATTCGGGACTCGAAGACATTCTCAAATATCCCACCGTCTATGGTCCAGAGACATATACAAAGGCCACACGGGGGCACAAGGGTAATATTGCAACACTACAACGAATACTACAAACAACGCATTAAATAAACGGACAGAAGAGGCGGACAAGGTCTGGGGAACCAACATAGAAAACCAACCCAAGGATACTAATTAATATAGTTATAACCTATATACGCATAGTCTAGGTAGGGAAAGCCAAAACCTACTTGTCGTACGGCGACTAGCTGCGAGAACGGCATAGTCCAAGCTCAAACTGCTTCAGGAAAGCCTAAATCATGAACACACTATCAAAATAATAGTCTACGCATCAATATGAAGCCAATGATAACCATAATGCTAGAAACATAACCGCGTTGAATTCCAGGTCACAAGCGAGCCCGTGAGCCCCACAATCCGGAGGCAGAAATGAAAGAGTGCACGATGATTACAATGATCCCAAGAGTTCATGCTCAAAGAATTACAGGTTTTTGACCAGAAATTGGGGCTAAAACAGCCCACCAATTAAGACAAATCAAAGAGGGATATCAAGGAATTTACCAGAAATTTACAAGAAAACTTACTGGGTTAAGGTCGGAAAAACAACCACGAAGCGATGATAATCCTCCTCCAAGAACTTGAATGATCAAGGGTGAAGAAAATGGAGGTTGGAGTTGGTTTTAATGGTGGAAACGAAGTTGGGGTAAAATGAAATTGAAGATAAGAAGTTGGACAACTTAAAGCCTGCCAGTCAATACCATGCGTAAGCGGCCGGGCGCTGCCTACACGGTCCATGCATATGCATCCGGGTGCATGCGCATGTGTAGGCCAGGCACTGGCCAGTCTAGGCAGTTCCCTGCATATACACGGTCGAGCGTTGTGTAGGAGGCCCATGTGCACGCAGCCCATGCGATGCGTAGGCAAAGGCTAAGAGGAGGGGGAAACTGGCACACTGTTGTGCAGACGCGTCCATGCCCATGCATGGGCGATGGGCTACTGGTGCCATGAAAGCAACTAGCTGCCAAAAACAATACCAACATGGAATACTACTCCGACAGACCCTCTGGGATACATCTGGGGTCCTGCGAACACAAACAAGCTAAGCTATTCAACCAGAAATGGCGTTTTAGATCCAGCAGAATCGACAAAAATCCCATTGGAGGCTGATTTAATGAAAAGTAGGCCCCATGCCCTAAATCAATCTTTACGCCAACTATTCCAAAATGGAACCCAAGGTCCAAAATTAAGTTTGGAAGCCTCAGGACCCGACCAATGGTCCCTCTACCCTAAACTCGATATTTCAGAACTAACAGTGCTAGTAGAATTTCAATCCGAGGGCGTCTTCTCCAAATAATGATCAATGTCAACCAAACAAGCCCAACTGGCCTAGAAACACAGAGCGAGAGAGAAATCCAAGCGGAAAATCTCCCCGGTCCTGACCAAAGGTCCAACCAGACCAAAGTCCACACTCCAAAGTTAACGGAACTGTCAAAATTTGATTCCGAGCATATGATTACCAAGAATGTTGACCGAAGTCAACGACTTCCTAAGTTAAAGCTCTAAAATAGGAAAACGGCCATAAATATCAAACAGACGGCTCAGGCACCGAACTACCGATCCTAGAAAGCCATAAATAACTTGGGGCCACTACAGACAAGCTTTAACAGTACAAAGAAGGCAAAAATGCATATATACCTTGAAGGGTCATTACATCATCCACTACTAAAAAGGATTTTCATCCTCGAAAGTCAAGAAGGAAGGAAACAACAGAGACTCAAGAACTACATATACAAAGCATGCACCACTCTCTCAAAAACCCGGGTAGCCTCCTCGACCAGATGGTACCCAATAGAACGAAGCCAAAGAAAAGAAACCAAGCCCAAACTCCTTACTAGTCAAGCTAGATTCCAACCTTTAACTCTAAAACTCCAAAGGCTTATCAACTAAACCAAACATTAAGAATCTCAACCGGAATGCACCGACACAACATTGAAACCAAGAAGAACCAAGGCGATCAACACACAGAACTCGGAACCTCAATACCACAACCAAGTTCACCCAGAAAGTCACCAACCAAAACCTCTAACTAATGAACTCATAGATTCGCAAGCCCTTTAAACTGACATGAAACATTTGCACCATGACCATTAAGCTTCACACAAGTCAAACACTTGAGCCACACTCGCAACATCAATGGACCAACCGAAGACCCATGGTTCTCTATTATACACAATCCTCGAATGGAATCACTTTTGTGCTCAAATTCTATCCAAGATAACAACCCATAGCATATCTTCAAAAAATGGAGTAACCTATCCTGACTGACCATGAACCAATGGACGTATACCTTTGCTAAGATCAAACTCAATACCTGAACCCAACTGAACTAACCATCAGAGCCCAATTGAAACCCCCACACCAGGGTTAGGGAAAGGCATGTCTGAACACCCTGTGTCAAAAGAGAATCTCTTATCTATAGAACGAAGCTAAACTCCGTGAACCGTACCAAGTCTAGTCGGCTAGAAGTGAATGAACTAGGGCAACCTGCCCGAAGACCTAAACCAAAACCAAAACCCTGAAAGGACTGTGGTAAGCCTACCACGAAGCCCATAGTCAATAACTAAGCTCCAAGCTCCAGATGTACCATTGCTGCTCCACATACTCGAATACCAGCCAGATTCAGGATCACCTTACTAGTCTCACCTATGAAAGAAGTCCACCATGCCGCAAACATCAAGCCAAACACCTTGTAGGCAAAGGAAAACATGCCTGAAGTCCATGTATGCCACCAAGCCATTAGAAACACCATAATATTTTAACTCATCCCCAAGCTCAAAACACCTGCTCTGCTACACTAGTACACAAACTGCCAACTCTGAAAGAATTGCCACATACCACAACACTCGACCCACACTGGCCGAGTCAGATCAACGCTGGAATCCCATACAACAGACAACCTCTCGGAGAATCAACCAAATCAAGACTCTAAATCTTGAAAACACCAAGAGCAACCATCAATCTCAAAGTACCATCGGGAGTCAAAGTAGTCCAACTGGTTTCAACCTGCATAACCTGATCACATACAACACACCACCACTGACCCTCGAACTGACATCACTGTATCTGTCCAACTAAGGTAAAATGGACCTCATATTAACAAGAACACCATTGGGATCTATCAAGTCCAGACTAATCAAATGGCTATTAACAGCCACTCTGAAATTGAAATAGAGAAGCTAAGTTGTCCATAATCACTGCTTTTCGATTCAAGGATGCTGCAACCCAAGAGAACCTTCCCCGAGCCATTCGATATAACCTGCTAGCCGATGATTCTGAAAGCCAACTCTAATTGGAAATCAATGTGTCACGACCCGATTTCTCGGTCATGATGGCACCTACAACCCTCGGTAGGTGAACCAATCCCCGTAGCCCAGGACCGTTAGTAATGGGCTACTATCCTACAAATAAGTGATAGAATAGATAACAGGAGTTTATATATATACATATACGGAAACTAAATCAAACCCCAAGACCTGGTATCATAGTATAGAGCCAAAACTACATACATGGAGTGCAAACGATCCCAAATAATATATACAGATGTCGCTGAATGGTAATAGAGTACATGAAGCAAAAGATAAACTAAAGCTAAGCTCCGATAGCCAAGAGCTCGCCCTCAGTCTGAAGTAGTCCCCAACATATCTCTGAGCATGAATCACATCGATCTAACGGCGATGGCCCACGCTAGGATCTGCACCCAAAGATGCAGGGGGGTAGGGGTGAGCACCAAATGCGAAGCATAAGGTACCCAGTAGGTATCATAGGCCGACTGGGCACATATAAGATAAAAGCGTAGTAACAGACAGAATAGAAGCAAGCAGTCACAAAAATCAACGAAAGGTACACAGGAACTAGCCCAGAGGGAAATCAACAGAACCACATGTGAGGCTAGTAAGCAGAATATACGCACCATAGGCACAGGTGAAAGTAAGAAATAATGCACATGGGGTCCTTGCAACAACAGTGTATACAAAATAAGTTTACGAAATGGACGGTATACCGGTAACCTCAAGTGTAAGAAGAGGGAAAGAGTAATGATAGGCATGCTCAGAGACATAAATCAAACTCAACTAATTATATCAATCTCAATCCAAAAACTAACAGTTTAGCTGTAACCAACTTCATTCTTAACCGTAACTGGGAATAATTTTGTAAGTAAATAGCAAGAGTCTAACTACAGTCCCCCGGCCGCCCATACAACCGAGGAACACAAACAAGTGAAAACAAACCCTCCGGCATCCCATACTACCGGAGCGTACAATCAACAAACAACAAACAAGGGTGGAGCCTCAAACAATGAATGATATGATGCATGAAGATCTCAAGTGAAATGGTATCTCTGTATGTACCTCCTTCGGCGGCGATTCGGCCCAGCAGGTAGGTTCCATGGAAGGACACTGCCCGTATACCTCTACTCCATTGTATACCCTTCCTCCGGCAAAGGCAGCCCACAGCCCCTGGCCCGGAAGACAAGGTCCATGGAGGTCCCTGACCCCATACTAAAACTCAGTATCAACAAATGTCGTCCGGAAGCAAGTCCAATTTCAAGATAGAGACCCAGTCTCTAATATACATGCCCAGACCCTGTCCAGGACTAAAGTAGTAGGAAAATATCTCAAAAACCCCTCCAAGGGTGCCCGGGCATAACCGGGTCTAAACAGTAGAAAGTCATCTCAGGTGCTCGGTCCGATCGAGGCTAAAAATCATCTCAAGTAACAAGAAAACTCAACTAGCCCCCCGGCCCTGCCGAGTCTAGCGTTAACCGTAAAACTGATGATTTAAAACATAATTTTACTTTCTTGCCCAAGAATATTCACAAGTTAAATCAAACCATTTCCAAATTATTTCCATCAAAAATGGCCCCCCGGGCCATGCAAGGTTTAGAAAATGGTGTCAGTAGGCCCGAAGCCCAAACCATAGTAAAACATGTATAAAACCTCTTTATATGCATGAAAATGGTATGATCAAACACAATAGCTGCCCAGCAGCTCACAATCAACCTATCGACCCTGCAGGCCCACAGCTAATCAGCAAGGATAATTCTATGCCCGGGACTCGCGGACATTCCCAAAATCTCACCTTCTATGTTCCAGAGTCAACAAGGCCTCACAGGACCACAAGGGTATATAAAATATATCTGAAAATACTACAAGCAACGGAGAAACAAAAGAAGGCGGACATGAATAAAGCGGTCGAGGTCTGTGGTACCAACCTAATAAACCAACCCAAGGATGCCCATTAATACAATTTTATCCTATATATGCGGAGTCTAGGGAAAATAAACCGTAACCTACCTGTCGTCCGATGACAAGCTCGAACCTCTCCGAAAAGAAGTTCCGAAACGAAATCAAACTTGAACTCGGGCTTGAATAACTTGACGTCGATAATTGATTTTCTTTCGGTAACCGAATAAATTGTCAAAATAATATTTCCTCAGAAATCTTCCTTAGCGCTTATAGAATCAACGTGCACAGTAGTATGTAAATGCCCCCATATGATCACTTCTACCCCTGTAACATATAAATTAAAGGTACTTATATCAATTACACATGCCACTTAATTTTAGCTAATAAGTGGCAGCATCCCAATGTGTTGTCCAACCCCTCCACTCCCACGTGGAGTGAAGGTGGCAATATTGAAAGATTACCTTTACCCCGTTATATATATTCGGGTATTGCATAAATTCGTGGTAAAATAAATATAATTTTTGAATATACCATAATCATTAGAAAATTATTTTGAATAAAACCTATTATATTATAATAATAAATTTCAACATAACTAAATTTACTATCTCCGTTAAAATATTACAATGTATAAAAACCTTATAAAATAAATACATATACACCTATATCGTAACAAAAATATTTTTCATAAACCTTTAAAATATTTTGAAAAGGTAATAATAATATAATTTTCTACCACATTCAACTTTTAAATTAAATATTTTCAAATGCACGCGATATTAATAAAATTCTTAAATTTAAGTTCGCAACTCACCATCGCACGATTTTGATACTCAAGAACTCTCTCGGAATCCTCCCTTATGTTTTCTCACTGTTTTGGAACTGAAATGGCGTTTTAAAACGTTAAGTTGAGGCTTAAATCGAGTTTGACCCGACCCGGTTCGCGACCCGGTTCGCAACCCATTTTCTGCCAGACAGTCCGCGGTAAAACAGTCATAACCTTTTACTCCGAGATCATTTGGACGTGAGGTTTTATGTGTAGGAAACTAGACTCGTAGACCTTCGATTTGATATTTCGGGGGACTTATAACTTTTTATATATTGGGAGAAAAGCTCCGAGACATTTTACACAAAGTTCAGAAAATTTATTAAAGGAACTTACGATAACTTTTGCCGACTTACTTGTCTTCAAAACTTATAATGCGACCAAACAAAAGGACCCAACACCAAAATACCGGTCCTGACAAGCCTTAAGTGACTTGGGGCCGCTACAAACAATCTCTAACAGTTCGAGGAAAACGTATACGTGGAAATAACCGGAAGGGTCATTACACAATGCCTCTGTCGAACCTCTGAGTAGACCCATATATTGTCGATGAACATTTATAGGAACCAAAGCCAACTAAGCTCTAAAGATACAATTTGCCCAATCCATAGATACTACTGAGACTTGGTCCATCCCAAGAGTATGACGAGGAAACCACAGTCGATGCAACAAGCTCCCAAAGGTAGTACTGGAAAAGGCCACTACCCCGATCTCTCACTAGAAGGAAATCTGACCTCAAAACCATCAAAGGAAAAGCCACTGCGATCTGTAGTCGATCGAATCACGCCACCACATAATAACCAAAGCAATCCCACAATCATCACCTCAGTCAACTACTAGAACACATGCACACATACAAGGTGACATCTCAGTTAGCTACCCAAAATCCGCACATATAAGCAAGGAGTCATCACCTTCTTTTGCAAACCAAATGAAACCCTCTTCAAGGATACACTGAACTCCACAAACTCTTTATCAGAAGATGTGGGAGCTATTAGCTCCCACATCTCTTACTAGCAACACTTGATACGATGGAATGAGAGTGGGCCGAATTCTCAACTCAACCAAAATGCTATAGTCAAAACTAAACCACCATGTCTTAGCCAAGACTTTGACTACCATGCCATCATCAGAAACTCAACCAGAGTACTATGATCAAAACTCATCCCAACTGGGACTAGGAAAAACCAATGAGAACATCTCATACCAGGCTTGAAGCAGAAGAAAACAAGGAAAGCAACCTATACCTGCTAACCTCCTAAACCACCCAAACAAAGAGGGTCAACTCAATCACCCGAGAAAAGCAAAACCAACTAATGCTCACTAGCATATCCAACACCACTCGACTTAAGACATAACCTCAATCTCTGGCACATAACCACTGGTATCACACCAAACCAACAAAAAGACCTCTAGCAAACGCTAGACAATGGCCTAGGCAACAACCATCTAAGACCGCTATAAAAGGAAGAGTAAACCCAAGTCTAGAACCATAACAAAACTTGAAATGGGGCTAACAAGACCTACCCACCAGTGTCACGACCCGATTTCTCGGTCATGATAGAACCTACAACCCCCCAGTAGGCGAACCAATTCTCGTAGCCCAGGACAGTTAGTAATGGGCTACTATCTAACAAATAAGCAGAAGAATAGTTTAATAAACAAAAGTAAGAGAGTAAGATGAGGAGAATAGATAACAGGAGTATATATATATACATATGCGGAAACTAAACCAAACCCCAAGACCTGGTATCATAGTATAGAGCCGAAACTACATACACGGAGTGCAAACGATCCAGGGCAATATATACAGATGTCTCTGAATGGTAATAGAGTACATAAAGCAAAAGATAAACTAAAGCTAAGCTCCGATCGCCAGGAGCTCACCCTCAGTCTGAAGTAGTCCCCAACAGATCGCCAAGCACGAATCACAGCGATCTAACGGCGATGGCCCACGCTAGAATCTGCACCCAAAGATGCAGGGGGTAGGGTGAGCACCAAATGCGAAGCATAAGGTACCCAGTAGGTATCATAGGCCGACTGGACATATATAAGATAAAAGCGTAGTAACAGGCAGAATAGAAGCAAACAGTCACAGAAATCAACGAAAGGTACACAGGAACTAGCCCAGAGGGAAATCAACAGAACCACATGTGAGGCCAGTAAGCAGAATATACGCACCATAGGCACAGGTGAAAGTAAGAAATAACGCACATGGGGTCCTTGCAATAACAGTGTATACATAATAAGTTTACGAAGTGGACGGTAGACCGGTAACCTCAAGTGTAAGAAGAGAGAAAGAGTAATGATAGGCATGCTCAGGGACATGAATCTAACTCAACTAATCATATCAATCTCAATCCAGAAACTAACAGTTTAGCAGTAACCAAATTCATTCTTAACTGTAACAGGGAATAATTCTGTAAGTAAATAGCAAGAGTCTACCTACTGTCCCCCGGCCGCCCATACAACCGAGGAACACAAACAAGTGAAAACAAACCCTCCGGCATCCCATACTACCGGAGCGTACAATCAACAAACAACAAACAAGGGTGGAGCCTCAAACAATGAATGATATGATGCATGAATATCTCAAGTGAAATGGTATCTCTGTATGTACCTCCTCCGGTGCCGATCCGGCCCAGCAGGTAGGTTCTATGGAAGGACACTGCCCGTATACCTCTACTCCACCGTATACCCTTCGTCCGGCACACGCAGCCCGCAGCCCCAGGCCCGGATGGCAAGGTCCGTGGAGGTCCCTGACCCCATACTAAAACTCAGTATCAAAACATGTCGTCTGGAAGCAAGTCCGGTTTCAAGATAGAGACCCAGTCTCTAATATGCATGCCCAGACCCTGTCCAGGACTAAAGTAGTATCTCAAAAACCCCTCCAAGGGTACCCGGGCATAACTTGGTCTAAACAGTAGAAAGTCATCTCAGGTGCTCGGTGACCGAGGCTAAAAATCATCTCAAGTAGCAAGAAAACTCAACTAGCACCCCGGCCCTGCCGAGTCTAGCGTTAATCGTAAAACTGATGTTTTAAATCATAATTTTACTTTTTTTCACCCAAGAATATTCACAAGTTAAATCAAACCATTTCCCAATCATTTCCATGAAAAACAGGCCCCCGGGGCCATGCAAGGTTAGAAAATAGTTCCAGTAGGCCCGAAGCCAAAACCATATTAAAACATGGATAAAACCTCTTTATATGCATGGAAATGGTATGATCACACACAATAGCTGCCCAGCAGCTCACAATCAACCTATCGACCCTGCACCGGCCCACAGCTACTCAACAAGCATAACCAGCCTAGAAGGATATTTCTATGCCCGGGACTCGCGGACATTCCCAAAATCCCACCTTCTATGTTCCAGAGTCAACAAGGCCTCACAGGACCACAAGGGCAAATAAAATATATCGGCAAATACTACAAACAACGGAGGAACAAAAGTAGGCGGACATGAATAAAGCGGTCAAGGTCTGTGGTACCAACCTAATAAACCAACCCAAGGATGCCCATTAATACAATTTTATCCTATATATGCGGAGTCTAGGGAAAATAAACCGTAACCTACCTGTCGTCCGATGACAAGCTCGAACCTCTCCGAAAAGAAGCTCCGAAATGAAATCAAACTCGAAATTAGGCTTGAATAACTTGACGTAGATAATTGATTTGCTTTGATGATTACATAAATTGTCAAGATACTTTCCCACAAAATTTTCCTTCAACGTGCAATATATATATAAGAACTGCCTATACTACACTAAAGGTGGCTGAAAATGTGTTAATGAAGAGTCTGTATAGATGTAGGCAATATATAAATAAATTAGCTAGTTAAAGCTTCTTAATATTTAATTGAAAACAAACCACTATCCTAAGCTTAACATGAATCAATGCCATCACATACTTACAATATTGTTGTACACTCTACTTTACTTCCACGTGGAAGTGGAGTGTAGCCACAAGATTATTTTTATCCCATTATGTATGTACTCGGGTATTGCATAGATTCGTGATAAAATAAATATAATTTTTGAATATATCATAATTAATAGAAAATTATTTCAAATAAACCTACTATATTATAATAATAATTTTTAACATAACTAAATTTACTATCTCCGTTAAAATAATACAATGTATAAAAACCTTATAAAATAAATACATATACAATTATATCGTAACAAAAATATTTTTCATAAACCTTTAAAATATTTTTAAAAGGTAATAATAATATAACTTTTTATCAAATTCAACTTTCAAATAAAATATTTTCAAATACACGCGATGCTAATAAAATTCTTATATTTAGGTTCGCAATTCACCATCGCACGATTTTGGTACTTAATAACTCTCTTGGAACCCTCCTTTATGTTTTCTCACTGTTTCAGAACTGAAATGGCGTTTTAAAACGTGAAGTTGAGGCTTTAAATCGATTTTGACCCGACCCGGTTCGCGACCCGGTTCGCAATCCGGTTTCTGCCAGACAGTCCGCGGTAAAACAGTCATAACTTTTTACTCCGCGATCAGTTGGACGTGAGGTTTTATGCGTTGGAAACTAGACTCGTAGACCTTCGATTTGGTATTTCGGGGGGACTTCTAACTCTTTATATATTGGGAGAAAAGCCTTTAGACATTTTACCCCAAGTTCTGAAAATTTATTAAAGAAACTTACGATAACTTTTGCCGGCTTGCTTGTCTTCAAAACTTATCATACGGCCAAACAAATGGACCCGACACCGAACTACCGGTCCCGACAAGCCTTAAATGACTTGGGGGCCACTACAAATAAGCTCTAACGGTTCAAGGAAAACGTATACGTGGAAATAACCGGAAGGGTCATTACATATGGGTGGATTGCAATCCAATCCATTTTAGCTTAATCCATATACAATTCATCCAAATCCAATCCAATCCACCCTTTTGCCTCCCCTAGAGTATGTCCAAAAATCTTTTTCATAAATTTTGATTGGATGAAAAAGGAAAAAAGAGAGAAGAACAAGTTATTTTGGAACACTAATTTAAGTTATGGTACGATAACAATTTCCAACTCAGAGTATAATTGTATTTGGGTTTTCATGCCATCATAAATAATTTGCTAATTAGTAAGGAAACGCTATCATAAATAATTTAATATTATAATTAATTTTTAATTTTCTCAAAAAATAATAAAAATGTATCCTTTTCTAGAAGAAAAGGGGTTTGAACTCTTATAAATTGAGGATTTTTCTTTTTTACAATAACATAATAGCATCCGAAAGATTATTCTCCCAATTATTGTACTGCTACGCTTGTTTCTTCTCTAACACGAACTAAAGATACCAATCTCCCTTCTCCTGGGATCACTCAAATCTAACATATATATTTACGCTTTATTGTTTGCTTTTTGTTATTCTATTTTCAAATACCCTTTTGAATTTGAGAAGTTAAGATCCTTTTGTTATTGTTACAATTTTTTTTTATTCATGACCTAATAATTTTTATTTGCTTGTATTAAATTTGTATATTATCATGTTCGTAATTAAAAATTATCATTCTTTTTCTCTTTTGCATTACTCATTTGTGTGTTTTAATATGTTAGTAATCAACAATAACTTTGAATTCAGAATTTGAAATATATTTCGCCTGTTATTTTCTTCTTACATTCATTATTATTTTAGTTTTGATGATTCAAATTGTCTTCTTGCATTCATTATCATCTTCTTTTCTGTCTTTCTTTATTTCTTTTAGTTAATAGCTTTAAAGATTGTATATGAATTACACATAATCAACAATTGATAATGAATTCTCTCTTTTTGATAATTTCTCGTGTTTCTGTTTCAGTTGAAAATTTCTGATCGAGAAATTGCAAGAAATAAACATATTGTCGTCGAACAAAGTAGCCAAATTTTTTTTTCAAAGGTTTATCTCTATCCTATTCTTTTCTTTCTTTGTTTAGTTTTGACTTGATTTTGATTATGTTATTTAACTATATTTTAGGATATTATTTGTTAGTATTATAGTTGATTCATTAATGAAACTTATTAGTTGAGTTCGAATTCTTAGCTACGAGCAATTGAGTGACGAAGTTCATAACTAAGTCCTATTGCTACGAGCAAAGCGCGTACACTAAATTGTCTTTTCACCTTTTTCCTCTAATTATTATACTATTGTATTTATAATATTACATATTGACTATAATAAATATATGAAAAGTAAATGAGAAGACTCTTAAATATATGCAAAGACTTAAACTTAGGAAAATAAATGAGAAGACTCCTAAATATATGGAAAGAATACTAAGTTTATGGAAAAGTTTATTGGATACTTAGTCCTAATGTACAAGCAACACAATAAAAAAAAAAAGGAACGATATAGAAGGCCTAATGACTAAATAATTTTTATCTTTATTTTTTTCGTTATTACATCTAATGAAACATGATTTTAATGTATTTAATCATCAAAGCTTAACTAAATTAAAGTAAATTCAAGTAATTATTTGAGCTAGAAGTCCCTTAAAATAATTTGTATTCTAAGACGATTTGCGGTAATAATAGATTTCCATGTTAGTCTCCTAAAATTAATTATATTTTAAGACAACTTTTTAAGGTTAAAACAACAAGAAAAAAAAGGTTTTCTAGGAGAATAAATAGGACACTTATTAGTACTAAATTTCTAATATTTATGGGGAAAAAATAAAATATCCATATTTAGTTAACTCTTTCTTGGAGAAAAAGATTTTGGACTTCTATAAATTGAAAAATCATTCTTCTTTGTAATAATACAATAGCATCCATAATGTAGTCCTAAATTCTCTCAATAATTTTTATTTTTTAAATTTCTTGTATTTATATCAGTCATGTGTAGGTCAATTAACCAAATCAATTTAGTATATTATGAGTCTTTTTATAATATTCTTTGTTATCATCGCTTAAGGTTTCTTTGTTAGCTTCCGCACAAGGCTATATTGTTTTGATCCCAACAATATGCTCATAATTGGAACTCAGTCGTATTCTAAGAGTACATTAAGAGCCTGGTGAACAAGAGTGTACTGAAAACAAAGAGGAGGTGAACACGAGACAATTGTGTAGCTCTAACCAAATTGATTTTACATTATAAATTTATTGTCCAATCTGTAGAGGTAGGTTGTGCAATGTGTAATTTTTTTTTAGAAATTCTCTCTCATTTATGGTATATATATATATATATATATATATATATATTTTAATTATTATTTTGGGTGTGCAATTTTATAGATTAATATTATTTATAACCATACATTGATTATTGTGTAATTCTTTTATATATCTTTTAAGGTACATAATTTCACTTATTATTTATTGTCAATATTATTAATAGAATTAGAATATTTTCAAGCTACACTTTTACGTTCCTCTTAGCGTAAGGCAACATCTTTTACCTTAAAGAGGAATATACGTAAAACTAAAGAGGAACATATTTTTAAGTATATTTTCTATCTTAAAATTTTACATTTTTTTTAATTTTGTAATTAATAATATAACATATACACAATTATCTATTCTTTTTAACGCGATACACACGTGCAACGCACGTACGCTTGACTAGTATATCTAAAAGGTAACAAACTACTTAAACACAACAATTATATATAAATAAACATGAGAAAATCATCATAGATATTAATTTAAGACTCTTTATTACATCAAATACATTACTTTTTTCCTAATTACTAAATTACCTTTTTGATTACAAGTGTAATGACTCTTCCGGTCATTTTTGCGTGTACGCTTTCCTTGTACTGTTAGAGCTTTCCTGTAGCGGCACAAAATCATGTATGACTTGCTGGGACCGGTGGTTCGGTGCCCTGGCCGTTCATTTTGTCTTTATGGTCATTCCCCGTTTTAGAGCTGAGCCATGGAAGCTGATTATAAAAATCGTACGATAGTGATTTGCGTTCGTATGACCTTAACCTTCGCTCCGTATCAAAGGCTTGCGAGCCTAAATTTGAGAATTTTATTAACATCGCGCGTATTTGAAAATATTTTATTTAAAAGTTGAATGTGGTAAAAAGTTATATTTTTATTGCCTTCCAAAAATATTTTAAATATTTATGAAAATACTTTTGTTATGATATACTTGTGTATGTATTTATTTTATAAGGTTGTTATAAATTATAATGTTTTAACAGACATAGCAAGTCAAGTTATGTTAAAAAATTATTATTACAGATAGTAGGCTTTACTCGAAATAATTTTCTATCAATTGTGACTTATTCAAAATATTATAATTATTTTATCACGAACCTGTACAATATCCGAATACGTAAATATTGTGATTTTTGCCAACTCCACTCCATGTGGAAGTGAAGGGAGGCTACAACAAATAGAGGATTTTTTTTAAACATTCTTACTTTCTCCAATTAAAAAGTAAAAAAAGGAATTGCTGAAGCAAAAAGACTCCTACCACCTCCATCTTATGTACTTATATAGTAGATCTTATGTATGAATTGATACAATTCAATCTAGAATTTAATTTTGTACGATATTGACCCATCTGGTTGTTGGAAGTTTGTGAATTATTGTATAAATCTTTGAGCATCGGAGGATTCATGGTAGTAAAGATTTAACAGAGGCATCACGTTGGAGACAAATTATTATTTGGGTACCGAACCTTCAAGTTTGGACAAAGATTTGATCGAAAGAAATATATAAGTAGAGCTCCGACCTAGAGTATTTTGATTTGAGCAATATGTAAGCTGGTGCTTACATAGCTTAAGGAAGTTAACGTTAATGGAGGATTTCACTGGAAAATGTCTTGGCTATATTTGATCTCTGAAGAAAATCAATTATCTACATCAACTTATTCAAGCCCAAATTCGAGTTTGATTTTGTTTTGGAGCTTTTCAGAGTATTTCGGGCTTGGACATCATCGTTCTAGCAGCTTGTCATCGGACGACAGGTAGGTTACGGTCTAACTCCTCTAGACTTCACATATATAGGATAAAATTATATTAATGGGCATCCTTGGGTTGGATTATTAGGTTGGTACCACAGACCTTGACCGCTTTATTCATGTCCGTCTACTTTTGTTCCTCCGATGCTTGTAGTACTTGCCGATATGTTTTATTTACCCTTGTGGTCCTGTGAGGCCTTGTTGACTCTGGAACATAGAAGGTGGGTTATTTGGAATGTCTGCGAGTCCTGGACATAGAAATATCCTTCTAGGCTGGTTATGCTTGCTGAGTAGCTGTGGGCCTGTGCAGGGCCGATAGGTTGATTGTGAGCTGCTTGGCGGCTATTTGTGTTGATAATTCATTTTCATGCATATAAAGAGGATTTATCCATGTTTTACTACAGTTTTGGCTTCGGACCTACTGGAATTGTTTTCTAAACCTTGCATGGCCCCAGGGGCCCGTTTTCGATAGGAAATGAACCGAAAATGATTTGATTTAATTTATGAATCTTCTTGGGGTAAAAGAAGGATAAATTATGATTTCTATTACCAGTTTTACTATTGATGCTAGACTCGGCAGGGCCGGGGTACTAGTTGAGTTTTTTACTAAACCGGGATGATTTTAGTCTCGGTCGGACCTAGCATCTGGGATGACTTTCTACTGTTTAGACCCGGTTATGCTCGGGCACCCTTGAAGGGGTTTTTGAGATATTTTCTCACTACTTTAGTCCTGGACAGGGTCTGGGCATGCATATTCGATACTGGGTCTCTATCTTGAACCCGGACTTGCTTCCGGATGACATGTCTTGATACTGAGTTTTAGTATAGGGTTCGGGACCTCCATGGACCTTGCCGCTCCAGGCCTGGGGCTTTGGGCTGCGTGTGCCGGAGGGAGGGTATACGATGGAGTAGAGGTATACGGGTAGTATCCTTCCTTGGAACCCACTTGCTGGGCCCGATCGGCACCGGAGGGGGTACATACAGAGATACCATTTCACCTTAGATCTTCATGCATCATATCATTCATTGTTTGAGGCTCCACCCTTGTTTGCTATTTGTTGATTGTACGCTCCGGTAGTATAGGATGTCGGAGGGTTTATTTTTACTTGTTTGTGTTCCTCGGTTGTATGGGCGATCGGGGGACTATAGGTAGACTCTTGTTATTTATTTACGGAATTGTTCCCTATTACGGCTAGGTTGTTGGTTTCTGGATTTAAGATCGATATGGTTAGTTCGATCTTTGATTTCTGTTTTCTCGAGCATGTCTATCTCTACTCTTCGCTCCCCTTTCCTTATACTTGAGGTTACCGGTATACCGTCCATTTCTAGAACTTATTATTTATATACTGTTATCGCAAGGATCCCAGGTGCGTCTTTTCTTACTTTCACCTGTGCCTGTGCGTATATGTTCTACTTTCTAGCCTTGTATGTTGTTCTGTTGACTTCCCTCTGGGCTAGTTCCTGTGTACCTTTTGTTTATTTCTGTGACTACTTGCTTCTATTCTGTCTGTTACTACGCTTTTATCTTATATGTGCCCAGTCAGCCTATGATACCTACTAGGTACCTTATGCTTCGCATTTGGTGCTCACCCTACACTCTGCATCTTTTGGTGCAGATCCTAGTGTGGGCTATGTTGACACCCAATTTTGGCTCTCCATATTTAAAATTAACGTCTTCAGGTCTCCTGATTGTTAAAGAGCACAAAATACATTTTTTTCTTAAAATATAACAATTTATTGATAATCATCCTTGTTTTAGGAGTTTTATCAATTTATTGATATTATTTTACTTTTTACAATATTGATAATTATTCTTAATTTCATAAATATTAGAATTTTTTATCAATTTATTGTCACATTTTTGCTGTCTTATAATTTATTGATAATTATCCTTTATTTTGTAAATATTAGGATTTTTATCAATTTATTGTCATTATACAATTTTAATAATCACAATATTTTTTACAGTCATCTGCACACATACACAATACAAATACTACAATTTTAACTATTTACAACACATTACATTTTATTTTATATATTTTTTATATATTTTTATATTTTTGTAATCACATACCAACACACACATTTTTATACATTATTTATACTTTTAATATATTTCGCAAATGCAAGAAGTCGGACCAATTAATTAGAAATACAGAGTTAAAAGTTTGGTCAAGTCAAGGTCTTGTCACCTTTTAAAAAGATGATATTTGATGTGACTAAATGCGGCTATCGTCCTCTAGTTAATAACCTTGTGCATTGGTTAATAAGATAAAAGATTCAGTAGATAGTAACCAAGGTACAAAAGAAATTGAGATTATTATTTTTTGGACAAAAGGAGGGTTAATTTTGCATTATAAAAGAATGAGAGGGATTTTGCTATTTTTTCATCTTCTACACATCTTTATTTCCACATCTTCTACACACATTCACACACACACACATTTTGAGATTTTGATAAATCTTTTCTCTCTCTCATTTTTTCTCTTAAAAAAGAGTCAGAGAGCTCTCTGTCTCTCTTCTCACGGTGCTCTCTTTGCTAGCAAGCTCCGGCAAACTCACGACGCCGGAGCTACCATTGTTGGTCCACCACCACACGACCAACACCGCCCCCTCCTCTCTCCCTTTCTCTTCCCCTTTCTCTCCCCTTTTTCTCGCTGCTGTCCCTCAGCTCTGTCACGGCAAAAAGGGAGCCAGATCTGGCCGAATTTTAGCCTTCAGGCGTTGCTCCGGCGATGCCGTTGAAGCAACGCCGATGGTCACCACTGCTTCATTTTTATTTACCTCCGATGAACTGGGTTTCTCGATTTTGTGATGTTGATATGCTTATTGTTGAACAGATTTGAGCGTTTGTTGGTACTCCAATGATGTTTCACTATTTTCTTTGGGTTGTTTTATAACATTTTCAGGTGACCATGGATTTTTCGACGAGTTCTTGGTTTTCTCCGATGAACACCACTGTTTGAGGCTCCATTTGTGGTTGCTTTTTCGCTAACCGTTGCTCTTTTTGCTAATGATTTTGATATTGGGACTGATTCTTGTCTCGTTTACATTTTTAATGACTCTGTTGATTCTCCGACGGTCCTGTTTTGACTCAACTATAACTGCTGCAATTTTGGACTGGTTGGACGATTTTGTCTCTTTTCTTTACTGTTTTCAATATTACGCTGATATCGAACAAATACTACACTGTATTAGCCAATGAAAAAACTCCCATCGATTTTTGAGGCCTCCACAATAAAAAAGACGGATACATATATACATACGTAGCGAGAAAAAATAAAGTTAGGGCGATGACGAAATCTTAATATTACAAAGACGAAATAAAAAGTTTTATGATCCGTATCTTGGCGAGGTGATCTCGGGTGGCCAATCGATGTTTCGCAGCCATGGCGTATTTAAAACTTAGTACTACCACATATCTGAGCCCATACTATAATAAAATTCTATTTTCTTATATTTACATACATATATGTATTTCTTTAACTTATTTTGGTAAATATTTATTTGTTATTGAATTTTTTACTAAGTGTTTATACAGGTACGTGAAGATACTTCCGAAGATGACAATTAAAAGGGGTTTGAAAATCTCTCCAAAATTTATTGCTTTTATTTATATTCTTGTAATTCTTGTAATTGTACAAAGATAAAGTATAGTGAAAACTTTATTTTCGGGGCTTTGGGAGGTGTGTCTTTTATTTACTTATTCATTATTACGTGCATAGGCAAAACTTAGACCGTAAATACTTTACAAATAAATCAGTTCAACTTAGGTAATTAGTTCACATTTTTACTTCACGCAGATATTAGGCCGTCTTTTCTTTTTCAAATCGTTCTTTTAATCATTTTTACTTAAACTTTGCAAACGATTCTTTATATATTCTTTTGAAAATTAATATTCTTTTCTCATTCTTAAACGCATTTTTTCTTGCAGAAGTGAAATAGTATTTACATAATAAAAAACGCAAGTCAATTGATGTAATTATTGTACAATCTTTTCAATACATTTGTTTAAATTATACATATTTTTTACATTCTTTACTCAATGTACTTAGACATATATTACTTACACATTTTTCTTATATATATATATTTTGTAATAGTATCTATTTATATTAACATATTTACATACTTTTCATATTAACAATATACATTCTTTTACACTCTTTTGTATACTTTCTTACATATAAATTTTCATACATATTAAATTTTCTCATACATATAAAAATACATTTTTCATACTCTTATGTACATATTTTAAAATTATTCTTTGCACTTGTATATACATATTTTTTACTGTTCATATTTATACTTTTCAAAAAATGTTTTTTTACCTCCTCTCTCTTTAAAAATTACGTTTAGCCGGGTACCACATTTGTGAATTTTGAAGGATGCCTAACACCTTCCCTTCGAAATAACTTGAACCCTTACCCAGAATCTCAAATGGTTTTCGCAGATTAAAATGTGTGTCATACATGTCAATAATCAAAAATAGGTTTTCTTACTTTCCTTAAAAATTAGGTGGCGACTCTGTACATAATTAAATTCTTTCAGAGTCCATAAGTTGTGCTTTATCTAACCTTGGTAAAAATAGGGCATGACAGAATGACGACTCCGCTGGGGACACAACCAGGTTCTAACCATGATAGACTCAATTTTTTCATTGAGAGAGGTATTTTTATTTACATTTTCATATATTGATTATTTAATTTTTCGATTATTTATTTTACATACTGTGAATTGTATATACTATTTATATTATGTACATAAATTTTTTGTATTTCTTACCCATAAATTCTTTATATTATTCTTTGATTCATTTTTCACTTTATACTGTAGATATGTATTTGAAATACTTTTACACATTATTTATTTAATTATCACATCATTTTTATCGAGTCTTGACCGTACACTATCACACATTGTGGTTCACGCAAGAAGTGTTTCACGCTACTCCAAAACTTCTTTGGATTACTTAGTTTCAGAGTCGACACGTGCAAATTACCACGTGTCTCCTCGCAGTTGTCCGAATATTCTTTATCAGCTTAGGTGAATCTACTGTTACAATCTTAGGCCATAGTTTTATTTGAGACCTGCTCTTTGTTAATTACATATTCTGCGTTCTTGCATTTTTGTGCATATTTATTTTAGTTTATACATATATATATATACACGTCATCTTCGTTCTCGTCCATTTTATCTGACGATTTTTGTTGACTTGTGTTGGGCCTGGGACCTTTTCAATACTTCACATTCGTTCTCGGTCTCTAAGACCATCCTTCACCATTTACCGTTCTTCTTCATACCTATTGTCGATCTGTACGATCACTTTTTTGGACTTCATCATTCTTTTTTCAAGAAATTATCAATGCAGCCTTGTACATCCTTCTCATCTTTATACCAAACCTTTTTCTTGTCCAAACTTTCACTCATAGCTTTACTTTTTTTCAATACAATTACTCAAAGTAATTATACAAATCACATATAACTACGTATCTGTTCGAACTACGTTTTGACCTGATTCTTGTCCTGACAAGATACGTAGGCAACCTTACATAAGGGTTCGGTCTTCCATTGTTTCAAAATAATTTCTTCAGGATTTTAAAAACTGGGGCAAATTATTGAAACAATTCAAATACCCTCTCCAAAGTCCTGTTGACAGCGCAAATCAACAATTTCCCTCAAATCCAAATCTCCCTGACATCAGTGTCAATATTGGCCTTACATTCAAACCTTCACTCGACTTTGATCCTAGAACATAGGACATACGTTTCTTTTTCTCTCAATCATCGTAGATTATGAAATGTGGCATTTTGGCCTTCACTTTCAAAATAAAGAGTTCAACACTCTCCCAGTCATTCAATTCTTCCGACAGCGGCAAAGTAATATCAAATATTTGCCATGCTTCTCTTTCTTTGTAATATTTTCAGCATATTAGAGTAGTGACAAAACTCTGTCTATCTTTTTACATCCGTCATCTTGATTGTCTGATCAAATTATTTTTAAAGCTCATTGTCTGCAATTGGTTCCTCTCAGCCGCCTGTCACACCATTTTTCAAGAATAACCACCAGTTCATGACAATCATACATATCACACCCATGGATTCATTCTGAACTACGTCCTGACCTGATTCTCATCTTAATTCATCTTGGTGAGATATGTAGGCAATCCTACATAAGGGTTCGGTCTTCCTGCTATTCTAAAATGATTTTCTTAGGATTGCAAACTGGGCAAATATTTTGGAACGGTCCACTGACGCTCTCAACCCTCAAAAAATAATTAAAAGCGTCAACCAATTCTCTCAAGTCCAAAATTCAAGATTATCAATATCACTCTTACCGTAATCTCCATTCGACTTTAGTCTCAAAATCTGAAGACCTAAGTCTCTCTTTAAACTTCTCAAACGCCGTAAGCCATAGAACTATGGTGAATCACTTTCACTTTCCAAATCTAAGGGTTCAACACGAGTTGACTCATTTTCTTCGCAGGCACACCTATCAAAGGATATAAAGCAATAAAAAGCGAGGAGTCAAATCTGAATTCCGTAGAAGTGAACACCCCTCTCCTTAAACTAAGAAGCTTTCTTTGAATGCAGGAGGAACAACATCATCCCTAAAACTCATGGGAGAATCACACTAATCTCTGATTTCAAATCGGATGCATCACTTGGCCGCATGACCTAACTCTAATCCCTCTTAGTCTTATGATTGGAGAGCGACTTTAACACTCTGTTATTTGATTCTTGCAGGTTAAATGATTCCTGAACTTCACATGAGATAACATCTGACCTCGGACTTTTTGAGGCATCCATATTCAATGGGACAGACAAATCAGGGGAGTTTTTGACCATGTAATTATATTATTTTTTCTTCATGACTTTCCTACTTTCACTCCTTTCTTATTTCTTTACAGGAGAACCGTCCCCACTTAATCGGGGATGGATACGCCAATAAATGCCCTCGTAAATAATTGAGGGGCCACAATATGTCATCTTCAACAACAATTGGAGACGATCACGATAATGGACGATCTCCATAAACAATTGGGAGATTGTGATAACGATCATCCCCGCAAACAGTCGGGAAACACTCTCATCGAGGATGTTGCCAACACCCGATATACGAGGCATCGCTCCGAGTTTGTCTATATCTTTGCATTATGTTTTTGTACACATTTTTATATTCGATAAATATCTTAATTTTTTGACTTATATTTCTTCTAGAGATGAATTCTTTTCTGCACATACATTTGCTATCGTATCTTCACGAACTACGCGAACCTGATTCTCATCTTGATGAGATACGTAGGCAGCCCTTTTTGGGTTCGGTATTCCTTATTAGAAAAAAAAGAAGAAGAAGTGTGTACATACATTTTAGTTCGCATCTTCACGAACTACGCGAACCTGATTCTCATCTCGATGAGATACGTAGGCAGCCCTTCTTGGGTTCGGTATTCCTTATTAGAAAAACAAAAAAAAAAGTGTGTACATATATTTTAGTTCGTATCTTCACGAACTACGCGAACCTGATTCTCATCTTGATGAGATACGTAGGCAACCCTTTTTGGGTTTGGTATTCCTTATTAGAAAAACAAAAAAAAAGAAGTGTGTACATACATTTTAGTTCGCATCTTCACGAACTACGCGAACCTGATTCTCATCTCGATGAGATACGTAGGCAGCCCTTCTTGGGTTCGGTATTCCTTATTAGAAAAACAAAAAAAAAGTGTGTACATATATTTTAGTTCGTATCTTCACGAACTACGCGAACCTGATTCTCATCTTGATGAGATACGTAGGCAGCCCTTTTTGGGTTCGGTATTCCTTATTAGAAAAACAAAAAAAGAAGAAGTGTGTACATACATTTTAGTTCGCATCTTCACGAACTACGCGAACCTGATTCTCATCTCGATGAGATACGTAGGCAGCCCTTCTTGGGTTTGGTATTCCTTATTAGAAAAAAAAAAGTGTGTACATACATTTTAGTTCGTATCTTCATGAACTACGCGAACCTGAGTCTCATCTCGATGAGATAAGTAGGCAGCCCTTCTTGGGTTCGGTATTCCTTATTAGAAAAACGAAAAAAGGGTTTTTACATACATTTTAGTTCGCATCTTCATGAACTACGCATACCTGATTCTCATATCAATGAGATACGTAGGCAGTCCTTCTTGGATTCCATATTCCTTTACAAAAAAGGGGTTTATTATTTTTTTACTTTACATTTTATACCCTATCCTCTTGAACTACACAGACCTGATTCTTGTTTATACAAGATACATAGGCAACCCTCATAAGGGTTCAGTCTCATTTTTCAAAAAAAAAACGGAAAAAACATGAAAGTTTTGACTTGGTTGGTACCAACATAGCTAGAAGTGTGCATGAGAAAGAAACAAATGATATGATAGAGAGGATCAATTTCATGGTAAACCATAGATCCTTTTGGTACCTCTTAATCGCACCTTAGTGACACTCGAAAAATTCTCTTGCATGCATCTAAGACAAGAACAACACCAACCTCATCGTTTTATGTGCATTGTGTGGCGAGCATTAGATTAATTCATTGCATTGCATTGTTGATCTAGAACTTGGCCTAAATGCTTGTTGAGGCAAAATCCTGAGTTACACTTGATTTGGGAAAGGATCGTAGGCCTTCTTTGACCCGATTGAGCCTTTCATAGCCTACCAAATGACATTATCCCTAGCATTCCCCCTTTGAGCCTGAAGCCTTTTCTTTGAACAACCACATCTCAGCCTATACCTTTCTGAGTGCTTACATGCACTACCCTCTTTTGGCCCGACCTCCCTGAGCGCATTAAAATGTGTAAATTGCGGACAAAGATTCAAGATCAAAGATGCCAAAGGCAGAAGATGCAAAGTCCCAGAGGAATAAAGATGAAAATACGACTTTAAAGAAGGAGTAAAATTCCCCACAAATCAAAACATGGAGAAATCCCCCCAAAAAATATATAATGAAAAACACTCCAACAAATGTGGAGAAATTTCAAAAAAAAAAAAAAAAAAAAAAAAAAAAAAAAAAAAAAAAAAAAAAAGAGAAAAGAACTCCAAAAGGGGAAAAAGGACTCCAACAACGAAAAGAAGTCGATACAAATTCAAAGAAAGGGACTACGAAACAAAGAAGATCAAGCGTCCAAATGCAACAAATGTCAAAGCACAAATACAGTGCATGCTCAAGGGAGGAATAGTCACTTTTATCCCAAATAATATCCTACCCATGCCCAAGCCTACATTACAAGCTAATAATAAGCCCTACATGATCCTATTTCAAGCATTCTCACATTAGTAGATACTTATATGAAGGTCAAGCCTATGGTATCACAATTGCATGCATTGAACATCCTTCTGAGTGTAAGTGCACTTCTCAAAAATGTCCTAAAATCAAAATACTCATATGTGTGAAAAATAGGACTTTCTTTTTGTGAGGCACGTGAAACATGAGAACATGTATAGTTCAAAATCTTTGTTTGAATCAAGATGAACAAATCTTGTCGATACTTAGGTACGTCTGAGGTACTATTTGAAACTATTGAAATTACCCGAAGTTGATCTTGGTTAGCTGGGAAAGATGGTGGAATTCTTGTGCATAAGACTAATTGTCGGTACCAACTGAAAGTTAAGACATTATTTTCTTTTCAACATTCTTACAAAAAAAAAAAAGTTTTCTTCCTTTACAGGCGCCCACCTTCTAATGCGGGTATTTACATTTCAGTACATTTTACAGGCGCCCACCTTCTAATGCGGGTATTTACATTCAATTCCCTTTTACAGGCGCTCACCTTCTAATGAGGGTATTTACATTCAAGTACATTTTATAGGCTCCCACCTTCAAATGCGGGTATTCATTCAAAGCTTCGGCACACAAACCGGAGTATGCATCAGGATCTTGGTACACAACCCAAGATTCTATTTCATTAACGCTCCGGCACACAAACTGGAGTATGCATCAGGATCTTGGTACACAACCCAAGATTCCATTTCATTAACACTTCGGCACACAAACCGGAGTATGCATCAGAATCTTGGCACACAACCCAAGATTCCACTTTATTCAAAGTTTCGACACACAAATCGGAGCATGCATCAGGATCTTGGCACACAACCCAAGATTCTATTTTATTAACGCTTTGGCACACAAACTAGAGTATGCATCAGGATTTTGGTACACAACCCAAGATTCTATTTCATTAACGCTCCGGCACACAAACTGGAGTATGCATCAGGATCTTGGTACACAACCCAAGATTCCATTTCATTAACGCTTCGGCACACAAACCGGAGTATGCATCAGAATCTTGGCACACAACCCAAGATTCCACTTTATTTAAAGCTTCGACACACACACCGGAGCATGCATCAGGATCTTGGCACACAACCCAAGATTTTATTTTATTAACGCTCCGGCACACAAACTGGAGTATGCATCAGAATCTTGGCACACAATTCAAGATTCTATTTTATTAACGCTTTGGCACACAAATCGGAGCATGCATCAGGATCTAGGCACACAATCCAAGACTCCATTTCATTTAAAGCTCCAGCACACAAACTGGAGTATGCATTGGAATTTTGGCACACAACCCAAGATTCAATTCATTCAAAGCTCCGGCACATAAACCGGAGTATGCATCGAGATCTTGGCACACGACCCAAGATTTCATTTCATTAATGCTTCGGCACACAAACCGGAGTATGCATCAGAATCTTGGACTACAACCCGAGATTCCATTTCTTTCAATGCTCTAGCACACAAATCGGAGCATGCATCAGGATCTTGGCACACAATCCAAGATTCTATTCATTTAATGCTTCGGCACACAAACCGAAGTATGCATCAGAATCTTAGCACACAACCCAAGATTCCATTTCATTAATGCTTCGTGCCACAAATCGGAGCATGCATCAGGATCTTGGCACACAACCCAGGATTCTATTCATTTAAAACTCTGGCACACAAACTGGAGTATGCATCAAAATCTTGACACACAACTCAAGATTTCACTTCATTAACGCTTTGGCACACAACTGGAAGTTTGCATCAAAGTCCTGCCACACAACCCAGGATCCCCTTTCCATTCCAATACTCTGAGAAATAAATCAGAGTTTGACTCAAAGTCTCGAGATACATATGCTTTTACAGTTTGCGTCTTATGTCTGAAAGAGTCATTCGACCTATCGTGACTTGCATTCTCAAGCACCATTCTACCTACATCACACCAACATGGGACGTGTAGGCAATCAGGTCTTCAATGACCAACAATCCCTCTCACATATCCAGTGTCATTAATTGGATACTTGGAGAATTTCAAAATTGACACCAAATCATTCCTTCTCACACATCCTCACATTTTTCGAACTACATAGACCTGATTCTCGTGATCTCGATATATGTAGGAAGCTCTATAAAGAGTTCGATCATTATCACATTATAATCATTCTTTTTTCTAGCATCCACAACGTCTCACAAACTCGACACTGGGGCAATTTTAAAAGAGACATCGAGAATATGTGAATGTTTCTGTTCCCAAATAGTCTTTTCTTTTAATTATTTTTCACAGGGTCGTCCGTCCCGAACAATAGGACAAGAGGTAATTTGCCTCAACTTTTGAACTACACCTGGCCTGATCTTCGTGTAATCCGAGGTATGTAGGCAACTTTAAATCGGGGTTCGGCCATATTTTTTATCATAATTCTTTATCGAGCAAAATTGGCTTAATGTCAACGTTTTCGCCCAAAGATTCTTACATCATCTTAAGTCGAAAAGGGGCAACTGTTGACACCCAATTTTGGCTCTCCATACTTAAAATTAACGTCTTCAGGTCTCCTGATTGTTAAAGAGCACAAAATACATTTTTTTCTTAAAATATAACAATTTATTGATAATCATCCTTGTTTTAGGAGTTTTATCAATTTATTGATATTATTTTACTTTTTACAATATTGATAATTATTCTTAATTTCATAAATATTAGAATTTTTTTATCAATTTATTGTCACATTTTTGCTATCTTATAATTTATTGATAATTATCCTTTATTTTGTAAATATTAGGATTTTTATCAATTTATTGTCATTATACAATTTTAATAATCACAATATTTTTTACAGTCATCTGCACACATACACAATACAAATACTACAATTTTAACTATTTACAACACATTACATTTTATTTTATATATTTTTTATATATTTTTATATTTTTGTAATCACATACCAACACACACATTTTTATACATTATTTATACTTTTAATATATTTCGCAAATGCAAGAAGTCGGACCAATTAATTAGAAATACAGAGTTAAAAGTTTGGTCAAGTCAAGGTCTTGTCACCTTTTAAAAAGATGATATTTGATGTGACTAAATGCGGCTATCGTCCTCTAGTTAATAACCTTGTGCATTGGTTAATAAGATAAAAGATTCAGTAGATAGTAACCAAGGTACAAAAGAAATTGAGATTATTATTTTTTGGACAAAAGGAGGGTTAATTTTGCATTATAAAAGAATGAGATGGATTTTGCTATTTTTTCATCTTCTACACATCTTTATTTCCACATCTTCTACACACATTCACACACACACACATTTTGAGATTTTGATAAATCTTTTCTCTCTCTCATTTTTTCTCTTAAAAAAGAGTCAGAGAGCTCTCTGTCTCTCTTCTCACGGTGCTCTCTTTGCTAGCAAGCTCCGGCAAACTCACGACGCCGGAGCTACCATTGTTGGTCCACCACCACACGACCAACACCGCCCCCTCCTCTCTCCCTTTCTCTTCCCCTTTCTCTCCCCTTTTTCTCGCTGCTGTCCCTCAGCTCTGTCACGGCAAAAAGGGAGCTAGATCTGGCCGAATTTTAGCCTTCAGGCGTTGCTCCGGCGATGCCGTTGAAGCAACGCTGATGGTCACCACTGCTTCATTTTTATTTACCTCCGATGAACTGGGTTTCTCGATTTTGTGATGTTGATATGCTTATTGTTGAACAGATTTGAGCGTTTGTTGGTACTCCAATGATGTTTCACTATTTTCTTTGGGTTGTTTTATAACATTTTCAGGTGACCATGGATTTTTCGACGAGTTCTTGGTTTTCTCCGATGAACACCACTGTTTGAGGCTCCATTTGTGGTTGCTTTTTCGCTAACCGTTGCTCTTTTTGCTAATGATTTTGATATTGGGACTGATTCTTGTCTCGTTTACATTTTTAATGACTCTGTTGATTCTCCGACGGTCCTGTTTTGACTCAACTATAACTGCTGCAATTTTGGACTGGTTGGACGATTTTGTCTCTTTTCTTTACTGTTTTCAATATTACGCTGATATCGAACAAATACTACACTGCATTGGCCAATGAAAAAACTCCCATCGATTTTTGAGGCCTCCACAATAAAAAAGACGGATACATATATACATACGTAGCGAGAAAAAATAAAGTTAGGGCGATGACGAAATCTTAATATTACAAAGACGAAATAAAAAGTTTTATGATCCGTATCTTGGCGAGGTGATCTCGGGTGGCCAACCGATGTTTCACAGCCATGGCGTATTTAAAACTTAGTACTACCACATATCTGAGCCCATACTATAATAAAATTCTATTTTCTTATATTTACATACATATATGTATTTCTTTAACTTATTTTGGTAAATATTTATTTGTTATTGAATTTTTCACTAAGTGTTTATACAGGTACGTGAAGATACTTTCGAAGATGACAATTAAAAGGGGTTTGAAAATCTCTCCAAAATTTATTGCTTTTATTTATATTCTTGTAATTCTTGTAATTGTACAAAGATAAAGTATAGTGAAAACTTTATTTTCGGGGCTTTGGGAGGTGTGTCTTTTATCTACTTATTCATTATTACGTGCATAGGCAAAACTTAGACCGTAAATACTTTACAAATAAATCAGTTCAACTTAGGTAATTAGTTCACATTTTTACTTCACGCAGATATTAGGCCGTCTTTTCTTTTTCAAACCGTTCTTTTAATCATTTTTACTTAAACTTTGCAAACGATTCTTTATATATTATTTTAAAAATTAATATTCTTTTCTCATTCTTAAACGCATTTTTTCTTGCAGAAGTGAAATAGTATTTACATAATAAAAAACGCAAGTCAATTGATGTAATTATTGTACAATTTTTTCAATACATTTCTTTACATTATACATATTTTTTTACATTCTTTACTCAATGTACTTAGACATATATTACTTACACATTTTTCTTATATATATATATATTTCGTAATAGTATCTATTTATATTAACATATTTACATACTTTTCATATTAACAATATACATTCTTTTACACTCTTTTGTATACTTTCTTACATATAAATTTTCATACATATTAAATTTTCTCATACATATAAAAATACATTTTTCATACTCTTATGTACATATTTTAAAATTATTCTTTGCACTTGTATATACATATTTTTTACTGTTCATATTTACACTTTTCAAAAAATGTTTTTTTACCTCCTCTCTCTTTAAAAATTAAGTTTAGCCGGGTACCACATTTGTGAATTTCGAAGGATGCCTAACACCTTCCCTTCGAAATAACTTGAACCCTTACCTAGAATCTCAAATGGTTTTCGCAGATTAAAATGTGAGTCATTCATGTCAATAATCAAAAATAGGTTTTCTTATTTTCCTTAAAAATTAGGTGGCGACTCTGTACATAATTAAATTCTTTTAGAGTCCATAAGTTGTGCTTTATCTAACCTTGGTAAAAATAGGGCATGACAGGCTATCGCCGCTAGATCATTGTGATTCGTGCTCGAAGATCTTTTGGGGACTACTTCAGACTGAGGGTGAGCTCTTGGCGATCGGAGCTTAGCTTTAGTTCATATTTTGCTTTATGTACTCTATTACCATTCAGAGACATTTGTATATGTTGTTTTGGATCGTTTGTACTCCTTATATGTAGTTCTAGCTCTATACTATGATACCAGGTCTTGGGGTTTGGTTTAGCTTCCGCATATGTATATGTATATTCCTGTTGTCTATTCTCTTCATCTTGTTCCCTTACTTTTGCTTATTAAACTGTTCTTCTGCTTATTTGTTAGATAGTAGCCATTACTAACTGTTCCGGGCTACAGGGATTGGTTCGCCTACTGAGGGGATTGTAGGTGCCATCATGACCTAGAAATCGGGTCGTGACATCTTGGTATCAGAGCCTAGGTTCATCGGTGTCATCGGTATAGGAGCCAATGTCTAGTAGAGTCCTGTGGATTGGGGCGGAGACGTCCGTACTCAATCTTTGGGAGGCTATAGTGACATCTTAGGAAATACGACTCTTTTATTTCTTCTGTGTCATGCGTAGGACCCTTGAAGTTTCTAGAAATCTCATTTGTTCTATTTCATTCTTCCGCAGATGGTTCGTACAAGAGTGTTGACATCTAGAAGGGGCGAGCCTTCGACTCCAGCACCTCCGACACCAGCTAGGGGCTCGGGAGGTCATAAAGGTAGAGGCCATCCCAGAGCAACTAGAGTTGAGGTAGAGCCTGAGCATGAGTATGAGCAAGAGTCAGTTCCCGAGAAACAACATATAGACCAGGGGGCAGCCCAGGTACCACCAGCTCCAACACCTACTTCTGTGCCAGCTTTAACCCCAACTCAGTCTTCAGTTATTCAGGGTTTACTATTACAACTTTTAGGTATGATTGGAGAGCGGCCTTCTGAAGTAGCAAATACATCCGCTCAGGGGGCAGCCTTGGGTGCACAGAGTTCAGGAGCGCAGC